>VWZN01012381.1:286371-313787 GCA_013396955.1 Regulus satrapa | reverse complement strand
TTTTGTTTTTTTTTTTTTTTTTTTTTTTTTTTTTTTTTCTTCTTTAATGTAAATTCGGTAGGATACAGCAACATTTGTGGTGGCTCTAAAAGAAAATATAAAGGGAGGATTTTGAACTGTCTTGAGAAATTCTTAAAAGCAGTTGCTGGGTTTGTACTGGTACTGTGTAGATGCTTGGCATTTGGGAATTTTGGGAAGGTTTGGCACTTTTACGTGCAAGAGGGAAGCAGCCAAGGGGGGCACAGAGAGTCCAGTGGAGTAGTGGCTTCCCATGGCTCTATGCAAGTGGTATCTGCTTATCTCTTCTCCTTCACTGTTCACACATCTCCTCCAGCCTCCTTTCTCCTTCTTTAGCACCACTGTGCCTGTGCCTGTGCTTGGGGGAAACACCTGGACTCATATTGTCACATATTCTCCTTTCAAACCTGTCCTGATAGTGTCCTTTTTCATGATGCACTGAGAATAAAAACACCCCTCATGGCAGGGAGGCTGCTGACCTCCCAGTGTGTAGAGTGACATGACATCGTTGCTTCTTTATTTTACCTTTCTTTCTCTATTCTTACTCTGTTCTTTGTCCATCTGGTATCCCATAATACCTTTATCAGTGATATCTCTGGGGTTATAACATTGTATTATGGCTTGAACAGTAAATAAAGACCTGTAGAGTAGGTTTTTCTTATGGAAAAAGGTTCCTCATTAAGCAATTTAATTTTTTTTAAAATTTTTTTTTATTTTTTAAAACATGTTCTTCCAAGCCCATTAATAGGATGTTTAGATGACTATTCCAGCTTTGGACTCAGCTCGGAAAACTTCTTCACATTTTGCTTTAAAACAATGTCATTGCCAGATGTGGAAATAAATGTGTCTCCTTCGAGCAAGAACAATGACAGCCTTTCATCTGGATGGGACACTGCTCCCTCATTTTAACCTGGACTTGGGGATTAAGGCTTGCAGCTCCTCACCAAATGTCAAAAAGTACATTAGGAAAGTTAAATGTATTGCACTGTGGGCTATGTTACTTATTTCTATAAACAGTTTTTATAACAACAGCAGTGCTATATAAATAGGAGTTTTGCAGGGTATTTTGCAGTTCTGCTTCCCTTAAAAAATAATTTCTGAATGAGAAAATTCTCCCAATAGGTAGAAATGTGCTGTTGTATACTCATGACACAGAAAAATAGTAAGCTCCCTCTGGGAATTTTTTCGGTGTTGTACAAGTTATTTCTATGGAGTACTGCTGGGCAGAGGTAAAGAGACCAACACAGGTCCTTACTTTGCAAGCCTCTCCCAGTGTCAATTCAGCATGCTGAGACTCAGTTTTCCTATCAAAACAACCACTATTCTCTTGAGAACTGATCATTGTAAGGATCATTGCAGGTTTTGGGTCACAAGGAACAGTAAAGTTCATCTCATTCCAATGCCATGGGCAGGGGCACCTTCCACCATTCCAGATTGCTCCAAGCTCCATCCAGTCTGGCCTTGGGCACTGCCAGGGATCCAAGGGTAGCCACAACTCCTCTGGGCATCCTGCGCCAGGGTCTCACTACCCTCACAGGGAAGAATTTATTCATAACATCTAATCTATTCCCAGATTTTTTGAAGCTTAAAGCCATTCCCCCTTGTTCTAGCAAGAGCAAGATAGCTGCACTGACACAGAGGACAGAAGCATGAGTGCTGGTTATTGTTGTGCCAAGGTTTTATCCCACTTTATTTATCATTTATGCTGAGACCCCCGGTGTGATCCCTGGAACCAAGCAGCTGCCTGTCCTTGTGGGGATACAAGGCTTCCCACAACCAGGTCACATCAGTATTTTCAGAGTAAATAACCACAGAAGCGGCATATATCAGGGGGACAACAACATTTAAAGATAATTTCTCTTTTTCTGGTAGCAGGAAAAAACCTCCAGGCATTAACTTTTGCTCAGTCTATCCTAAGGGAGGCATTAACTGCTTCATGGTGCCTTTCTCCTCTCCAGTCCCAGTTCTCCAGTCCCAGGGCACCATGTGCTGACCTAACACACACTTCACCTTAAAGTCATGTCTTGGGTGAATTTATGGCATAACAGCTCTTTTCTAGCCAATCCTTACTTCACACTGGGATAGGGATGTGTCCCACACACAGAGGTATTTCCATCAGCGGGTGGGTTCCTATCCACCGCCACAAAAAAGTGTGGCACATTCAATCCCCTTAAGAGCTGCTCTAGATTAGCAGCGTGGTATGGAGCAATGGAATTGCTGTTGGATGTTACAGGAGACTTCTGTTTTTGGTGTTTGTCACGGGTGTTGATCAGGACGTTGCGAAGAAAATAAAAATTTTACTCAGAAGAATAAATTTCCATATGTTTTCAACTCATAATTTGAATTTTTCCTCCCCTCAGACTGTCTACTCAAAAATGTTGAAAAGGAAAAAAAAAATCTCATATTCTAGTTGAATAAGACATTTATTTTAAATTTTTTTGCTAGTGAAAATTTAGCCAAATAGAAAGAAAACATCAACAAGTTTTATTTGAAAATCATCAAGATAGCAAGAATGTATTTGTTGACTCTTTGTTGTTTGGCTGGTGTTTTATTTTGTTTTGTTTTGGTTTGTTTTGTTGTTATTTTTGAGTGTAGCAGTTTTTCTGGAATCTCAAAACAACATTGTTGGATATGGAACTATCATTTACACAACTCGATTTACTGAGTCGTGGCATATTGGAACCGACTGGGAATCCTCCTTTGAATATCTGATTATCTGGATGTGCTGTGAACACACTGAAAATAATATGAACTTTAAATGCATGCCCTAATTCTTATCATAGTGGTGCAGGAAAAGAAAATTTATTTCCATGCTGTTTTCTTCATGGCCTTTTTGCTCGCGAGTAAACACATCCAGTGATCATTCTGTGGATGTGTATGTTTTAATAGGCATTTTAATAAAGTAATGTAGAATATGTTTACTGCCATTCATTAAGAGTTTGATATCAAAATGTCTTACAACCTGTCTAAATTCATAATAACTGCATACTTGTGAATATTTCAGCTTTGCCTACAACCACCTTGGAGGTTTATCACATTATGCATAGAAAAATATTGTGGGAAAGCACAATAAATATAATCTCAGCAGCTATTCCCTTCAAAGACTTTCAGTTTTATGCATCTTGAATTCTAAATAGGTTTATTGCCAATTATACATGATGATGAAGCGGTAACACGGAGTATATGCCATATTTAAGAGACTCACACCAGCAGATGCTCTTGTAAATGTATTTTGCTTCAAACCAAGAAATCAGTATTGTGAAATCCCCCCAAAAGCTTGCCGCTGCACTTTCTCAACTCAAAACTTGTAAGCATTCTTGCTCTTTGATGGATGGCTTCTTATAAACTCTGGCCAAAAGCCACTGTGACACAAAGATGTTTGTTTGTGCCCAGTTTTTCTGTCCTGCAGTACTGCTGGAGGTGTGCACGAAGCTCAGGACCGACTGTGATAACATCCTGTATCCAGACACAATTTGCAGTTTTAGCAGACACAGAGAATATGACTGGAGAAGTCTTTGGGAGGGTCATGCAGTGCAACTCATCCTTCCCTGTCCCGCTGATAAGTGCAGAGAGAAACAGATTACCTTTTTCACCGATTTTTTTTTTTTTTAGCAGATGAATAATAGTTTTAAGCCTCCATAGCTGGGAGGTCAGAATTAGATAATCTTTAATGGTCATTCCCATTCTTACCATTCCTAGATTCTATGATTTTATATTGTGCTTCTTCCCTTCTCAACCTTTGACAAGCCCCTGTTTTGCAGTCCTTCCTCCAGCACTGTGCCATTTATGTTGTTGTTTCTTCAGACCCTTTCCTGTCTCACCTCTTTTTGAAATCAATTTCCTCAATACTGAAAACTGCATTTTAAATTAAGCCAAGCAGAACCAAAGGGCTGCTTCAGGGGTTTCATTTAAATATAGAGTGCAAATAGAGACAGAAAACAAAGGAAGTATATTAGACTCAAGTTTACACATTTGGAAGGTTCACAGAGAACTTAAGGTTTTGGTCCTGCATCCCACCAATTGGAATGACCACTGGGATCTTTTCAAGGTCAGGTTGGACAGAGCCCTGAGCAAATTGGTCTAGAGAAAGGTGTCTCTGACCAAAATAGGGGGAATGGAACTTGGTGATCTTTAAGATTCTTTCCAACCCAAACTGTTCTATGATTCTGTGATTGTTAGTTTGTTTAGCTCATGGCATGTACCTCTGTAGTGATGAAGGTTTGAAAAGTGAAAGACTCTCCCAGCCTCATGCCAAAGTAAAGCAGTGACAAGAATCCAGCACTGCCTAATTTGAATTTAATGCCTTAACCACAAAACCACATTTCATTTTGTCTTTTTTTTTTTTTTTTCTGTGAAAGAAAAGATTTTAGGCCTTTCAGAAACAGAAAATAATAACCACCTGTCTGTAACAGAAAGCTCACTATTTTTATCATAGTGATTTCACAGTCTGGTTTCACTATTCTCAGAGTTGACAAGACAGAAACTAGCTTCCTGAGGTCTGTGATAATTTCAAATGTGATATTCCATTAGAATCTCCCTTTGTGATTTGTCTCAGAGGTCTCACTGTTCATATTTACAAGAAATGCAAAGAGTTAAATGATTTTGAGTGGCTGGTGATAAAATTTCTTCTTGTCTCCTCCCTACCTGTGGCTGAGCACTCAATTTGCACAGTCCTGCACTGCTGTTGAGTCTCTTAATTTATCCAGGCTTCCTTTAAAAATATCACTTCCTCTTGCAAGACTTGGGAAATATTGGTCTAGACCCATGAGAGCACATAGTCTTCTATGCCACCCAGTGAAACTTGGAGAAATTTTGGTACTGAAAAACACATATGCCCCTACATAAACATCTCTTTTGCCAAGTATAGACCGGGATAAGGCAAAATGTTCTAAAAATCCGGAGTAACAAGTATGTGCTGTTCACATTTGAAATGTGAGCTAAATTTTGCATGGAAATTTCAGCCCAAAGGTATGACTTTTTTATGCATCTGTTATCCAGCACTTTTGCCCCTACGTTGCACGCTGTGAACTTTTCTTACCAGGGTCTACCTCCATTTTATTTGCATTAGCACATCTAACGTTCAGATGCTTAACATCAAATAAACAACAATGAAAATTCATTGCACATCTGAGAATGTGCTCCCTATTCAGGAAAATACATGGAAATGCCTTTAAGCCTATCCATATTAAGGACAGCATGTAAGCAAATAACTTTAATCTTGTACTAAGGATGTGCTTAAATAAATGAAGATGCCTTTCCAGCCTATATTTTTCACTTTGCTTATAAGCGCATCAGAACTTCTCTAAGCTTAACTTATTGGCATAGGAAGGATCTTATTGTTACAAACCCAAAGAAGGAGGTCTAATAAAATTTCTTAATCTGATGAACCACACAAAAGGAACCAGAACAAATATAATTTTTTATCTTTACTGGGGCAAAGAAAGGATGATGTGGCTTGAAGTTTGCTCCCCTATCTTTTATTAGGCTGTAACTTATAAAAAATTATATCAAACACTGGATAAATAAAATGAAGCTGGATTTTTATAGGCACAGATCTGCTTAAAAAGCTGTAATTTTTAAAAATCCAGTGGGAAATAGAAGCTGTAAATAAAATTACACCAGATTTAGAAGGAAAGCAAATAAAATACAGATGATTCTATAATAATGTTTTAAAATATGTATTTATTGCATGTTGTCATTTTCCTTTCTTAAAGTGCATTGTTGTTGGTATTCCAATAAAAATAGAAGTTTATGAACTAAGAGCAGCAAATTGAATATCCCCATAATGAGGTAATGTGAGGTAAAGCAATAAAGAAAATAATTTTAAAAATTCTAAATGAAAACAAAAAAAGATGATTTTGGAAAGAATCCAAGCTTTATATTTCAGGCATCAGACATTCTCTCACCGAGAAATGGGAAGGAAGAAATTTACCTAGCAGGAATCACTCGGCTCTGATTCATCTTGATAAAGTTTAGGAGTCTAGGTATCTAAAAATTAGGTGTCTAGTCATGGCTAATTATCTGTGTTCCTTCTGTAGTCAATAAACAGAGATAAGCACCTCTGGAAGGTGATTCAGTCTACCTATCTCAGGACATTTATCTTGGAACAAGGCGAGTTTCCTTCTCTCCCACTGCCTATTTCTGTCTGTTCATCACAGAGGGAGCTTAGGTGGTTACCTTAGATTAGATGCCTGACTAGTAGATAACTACATTTAGGTGAGGTGATTCTCTCCATAAGTAATTGCTCTTATTGTTGATAGGGTGGATAAGTTCCACTGATATCAGGACATGATGTTTATCTGTGCATTGTGTGTGATTTAACCAATAAATTTTTCCATATGGCACTAGTGCTTTCCAGAAACGGAAAATTGTGCCTGAATTTGGACTTGCCCAGTTCACCCCTTCCAGGGGCTGGAAACAGTAACCTGGGCTTCCCTCTTAACTTGCCTTTTACCAGTGGAATGAGCAATTGCCAGAATCCAACCCAGAAATGGATAAATTTAAATGAGGAGGGATAAAAATTATTTATCATTAATATAAAACTGATATATCTCTAAATATAGCAGCATTTAAGTCCTGCCCATTGTTCAACATGAAATTAAATATTCTGAATTGTTAGAAAATCAAATTTTCTGCTAAACTTCTAATTGGCCTCAGATTAAAAATGCAACAATGCTCAAAGAGTAACACAGACCTGAGCTCAGTTCTGCAGCTGGGTCTCTCCCTGGGACTCTCCTCGCATGGTGGAAGAAGAGGAGGCCATGTGAACAGATCTCTCCCCACCTTCCCAGTTCTTTAACAGAGAAGGAACTGCTCTGAAGCCCTAGCAACAATACCTGTGACATAATCCGAGCCATCACATTTTTCCCCTGGTGTTTAAACACTAGTTAAAAAAACCCATCAAACCTCTTGGGAAAATAATGAATGGAAAACAACCCAAGTATTACACATTTTTTTTCATGATTTCAGACACTGAGTTTAAAAAACCCCCTACTGATACTGGTAGAGGTGCTACCAGTGAATGCTAATTCAGATTTGGTTGGTCCAATGCAGAGACAACTAATTCTGACCATGGTAGGCACAAGCCAAAGAGCAAAGATAGCCCAAAAATAATAATTTTAGAATTTTTTTAACAGAAACAAAACTTTTCACGCCAAAGGTTTCTTTTAGACACTAAAACCCATAGAGAATTCAATGAAATTTTCATTTGTCAATCTTCAGACCAGTTTAGCAAAACTGGAACTGGGCATGGTTAGTGCATACAGGTCACACCATAAAATGTGGGAAAAAAAAAAAAATCAAAAGCTTTGCTATGCATGATGACATTTCCCCATATAATGTCCAAATTGGATAAGGAACTCCTTTGGCCTCCTCAGCTGCTCTAACACACAGACTCAAAATCTTAGGACTTGGTATATATAGTCTTTAACTGTCAGATTAATGGCAAGTTAAGAATAGGGCAAATATTAAAAAAAAAAAAAAAAAAAAAACTAAACATGCTTCTGGACTTTGCAGTCCAGAGCTTAACTCCTGGTGCCAAGGAGGAGCCTGTGTTCAAAGGGATGACTCAATTTCGAGTTTTCACCTTACTTGGGCACCTTACATCTCATTGAATTACAGACTGGTATTGTCCATGGATGTAAGAAAAGTTTTGGACAAACAGATGAAATTAAGTGAGGAAAAAAGGGGTTAAATACATCCCCTGTCTTTCTGATGCACAAGCCCCTTAGCTGGATGATGCTCCATTGTGCCTCAGAACTTGTTTCTTTGTTTTCTCTTTTTTGTTCTCCAGCTTTACTGGTTGTTCTAACAAAAAATTTATCTTCTCTGCAGAGCTTCTACTTCTGCATAAATCTGTAGATGTGTTAGAGGGGTCTGTCTGAAAATAATTTGCTTTAGTCGAGCCTTATAAGAAATAAATTGGCCAATTCTCAGGCTGCTTCCTCCCAAGTAATGTTTGGTTATTGATTCTGTCATGATCATTGCTTTCTTCAGAATGACAAAGAAATTTGGTAGCTTGGGGATGGTTCCAATCTTTGTCATGCTTTTAAAAAAGCATAGTTAAATATTCTGCTGCAGAGAGTTTGGGTGTGTGAGTATACATCTTTCACTCATAAGCAGATTAAGTTACACAGAGTCAAACAACCTATTACTGCAATTCTTTGGGGCAGGGATAGTCTTTCTGCTCCAAGTTTAATGGCTTGGAGCAATAAGCTTGTGGCTCTTAGCAACTGCTGAGACACAAAAGGTAAATAAGGGTGTTTAGAGCTCGATCCTAGGCCTTTGCTCTACTTGGCAGTTGTTTATTTGGTGACTCCCATGTACTTTGTTGTTACTGCAGGCCACATTGTCACCTAGGTACATATTGCAGAACTGGCCTAGAAAAAACAGACAGTGCTACTTCTCACTGCTTTCTGTGACCAAAAGAAAAGATTAAAAAAAAAAAAAAAATCATCCTACAGGGTTATTATTCTGGCCTTTCTTTGATCATTGACTTCACTTAATTTAAAATTAAAGAGAGATCAGAAAGAATAAATGCATATTAAATTAATAGCACCTATTCAAAGACTTGCATACTGCAGATAACAAAGTAATGTTCACAGAAAAGATAGAGATACAAAATAGGATGGAATTTCCCCTACTTGTTATCATTTTCAGAAGTCCGTATTCATGCTCATTTAATCATTACCATAATCTGCAGAGAAAAACGGCCATGGCAATCTGCATCTCACTACACACACATACACATGTATATTAGCTGTAAAGGAAACACATGACCTGGTTCTTTTCTCCCCTATCTAAACATTATTTATACAGGACTGTTTGTCCAGGGTGTGGATGACCCAAATGTCATTTTTTTCTTTGTGCACAGGGTCTTCAGACTTCCATCATGTTTTGTCCACAGGCATTGCCAAATCAATGGGTAATATCAGAACTCAAAAAAGCAATGGGATTTTTGCTGTGGAGAATAGAGCTGGGGGTTCATACTAAGAGGACTCTATGAGTCTCTGTGTCTGTGGTACAAGAGTCACAACATTCAAATTAAAGGAAGCAGTCCTGAATTTTGGTTCACAGTTTATTATTATTATTATTATTATTATTATTATTATTATTATTATGTTATGGGATGTGCAAACTCTGTAGCATTAAGACCAGAATGCAACTTCCCCTCTTTTTTTTAGTATAGTTACTGGGTTTTTGTTTTTGTTTTTTTTTTTTTTTTGATGGATGTTCTGACAGACGGAAACCATATAAACATGGGANTTTTTTTTTGGTGTTTTTTTTGTTTTGCTTTTTTTGGGTCTTTTTTAAGTTTTGCTGAGTTTCACTGAAGCCTTTCTTGTTTTGATCACACAATCACAGAATCCCATTGGATGATGTAAGTGGTGTGACCAACTCAGAGAGCAACCTGGTGTGCCTGGGAAGCCCTGTAGATCTAATCCACACATTGGGTTCAGAGTCACTTGAGCTTCTTTGGTATTCCAAGCCTTAAATCATCAATTTAAAGTCAAATTTCGCCTCTTGAAATAATGATATTTTGAGGTGCCCTGTTAGATATATCAGTGAGGGCTTTCCCCTTGAAATAAAAGAGATTCAGACCAGGATGTGGTTGTTTTACCAGGAGAGATTTTGAAGAAGGGTCTCTCTCAAAGGTAGACGGATGGAAGTTCTGCACAGTTTCATACTGTACAAACCCCTCTGATTAAGCTCTTTTCATTTTCAAATTACTTAATTACCATTCCTTTTGCTTTCAAATCAAAACGTGCAACAGCTTATCTCAGTCATATGAGAAGGCTGGTAAAGACAGTGATATCACCAGGAAATTAAAAAATAAAATAATGATAATGCCAGTTGGACGCAAGAAGAGAAAGAAAATTGACTCTTACTAATGTTATGTATTAATTATACTTACCCTTATTTAATATCGCCATTATATTACACTGAGCAGTGTTCCTGGTGTAAAAGGCAGTCTTGTCCACAGTTAAATATTCTTTCCTACACTCTGCTGTCTTAAAGAAGGAAATTTCATGTATTCATTACATTCATAGTGATATTCCTGTTCCTTGAAAATAATTTATCTTCTTCAAAAAAAACCTTCAAAATTGATTTCTATGGGTCAGATTTTAGGCAGAGGTAATTTTCAGATCAATCTAGAGTATGCATGTGCCAGAATGGGAAGACAACAGGAAACCAAAGGGAGATTGAGTCTCATTTCACCAATCAAAATAATCCAAAATAGAATTTTCAAAACTATAGATTTTCATAAGCATATTATAAAACAAGTTTGTTCAAAAGGGTGTTAAATATTTCTCATTAGGTGTTGGGCTATTATAACATTTTAACATTGATATTTTTGAAGACTTAGGAGTGTCTAACGTTTTCAGTGGAAAAAGCACTGTTGTACCAAAATGTTTGCTGGTGCCACCTACAGTTTACCAAATTTTCATTCAATTGAAAAAAAAAAAAAAAAAAAGAAAGAAAAAACCAAAAAACACCCAAACCAGATTGTGATTAGTAAGATAGGAATCCCACAATAGAATCATAGAATGATTTGGGACCTTAAAGATCATTTCATTCCAATCCCCTGCCACAGGCAAGGACAACTTCCACCATCCCAAGTTGTTCCAAGTCCCGTCCAGCCTGGCCTTGGGCACTGCCAGAGATCCAGGGGCAGCCACAGCTCCTCTGGGCACACTGTGCCTCCTCACCCTCACAGGGAAGAATTTCTTCCTGATTTCCGACCTAAACCTGTCCTCTGTCAGGGCATTCCCATTCCCTCCTGTCCTATCACTACAGTAGTAGAGCACTGTATTTCAGTGTTTTCTATTGAAATGTTCTTTTCAGAAAGCCTATTTTTTTTTCCCTATAATTGGTCTGCATATTCTTTAAAGACAGTGTGTGGAAGAAATCTTTCATGCTTGAAAGAAATCTAGAATGCATCATAGCAAAATGAGTGGGAAGAATTCTGAAGTCCCTGAAGTTATTCTGAAGTTATTTTTTTTAATGATAGCAACTTTTCCTTTGGTTTAAAATAAAGAATTTATTTTTGATTGAATACTCTGAAAGAAAAACCACAAAACAAACCAAACAACAACAGCAACAAAATCCCAACACCCACGATTTTTGTTTAAATAGTGTTTTACATTTTTTCAGAAAATTAATTTTACAGGTATCTATTGTGACAAGAAGCTCTGTGCCTCAATTTATATGAAGGAATGTGTGCTCTGTGGAATGGGTGAAGTTTCCCATTATTCTCACAAATGGTGGTGTGGCAGGGATACACCATGGTCTGTGAACACAGCTTTTATCTACTTAAGTAAGATCAGTTCAACCTTATTCAGTTCAATAACTCCAGCAATTTTGTCCCTTACTTGATAAAAACTCTTTCTTTCTTTCTTAGCTTTTCTTCTCTAGTGAAACTCCACTGTAGAGCTTTAAAAAAAAATCAATCAGCTCTTCTGCTACATTATTGTCCACAATGGAATTTTTGCTGTAGGATGGATGGTTCAAAAAGCCAATGGTTCACAAAAGCACATAATTAAAAAAAAAATTAAAAGTCAAAAATTAAATAACTAAAGTCTGCAAACACAACCCGAACTATGCTGGTAATCAGGAAGGTTGATTTCAGTTGCTAAATGGCTTTTAACTATTTACTCCAATCTCTAGAATTTCTCCCTATTTGCTTATTTCCACAAGGACACTATTTTTCCAGGGTGATTATGCAGATTTATGTTGAAAGAGCACTAGAGATCAGACTGTGGCCTGTGGCTGGCATGAACATCGCTTGCCAGTGCTCATCTCCTGAGCATACAGCACTCTGCGTACATATTGAAAACTTACAAGCCCAGAGCAAATCTATATCCTGTTACGGCTAGCCTTAAAAATCAATAGAGATGGTAAAGTTTCTCTGTCTGTGACCTCCAAATACTGTAATTACATAGTCACAATGGATGTAACTGCTCTATAAAATTCCACATACCATGTAAGTACATAATTACTGAGAATAACTTTGACAAGGTATACTTTGTACATTATGTGTGTGGGGTTTTTTGTTTTGGTTTTGGTTTTTTGGGGGTTGGGTTTTTTTTGGTTTTTTTTTCCCCCTTGGGACAGTAAGGCTCCATTTAGTGTGTGTTGTGGCAGGAGGTCTAGGGTTTTTTTCTTCCTGGAATGATGAAGTGCAAACAGTTCTCTCTTTCAGACGCGGAGGTTACAGGTGTGCCACCATGTTATTCATATCACTGCAGCATTCTTCGCTGCTATCATCATGCCTGTAAAATAAACTGGGCTCTTGCTCATGGCACAGTACATACATTGTTAAAAATTTACTGTTGATTTATGGACTTGCTTTGCAAAGTTCTGAGCTTAGCACTGGGAGATGTGGCCTCTGAGTTGTTTCAGCTCTTCCACACCACAATAAGATGATGCTCATTTGATGTCCAAAGAGATCCTGGACTTTTGTCCAAGTCAAGGACTGTGATTAGGGCAGAGCCACCTCTAAGTTCAGTCAGTGATGAACCTCAAATATCTCAGGAATTCAGGGTTACACAGAAACGTGAAGTTTCAGGAAGTTTTTTTTCTTTAAATCTTCAAAGTTTCTGGTTCTTAAAAGCCCATCTCAACATCTTTTCCGAACTACCTAATTTTTAAAAACATATCTTTCTTTTTCAGTCAGTAGAAAGAAAAGACAGAATGTTCAGCAAGCTTTGAGTATTTACAGAGCTTGGCTACATAAAAATCATTTAGCCCTAAATTTGCTTCAATCACATCCTATTTTTTTTTTTATTTTTAATTATTTTCATGGACAGGTTTATTTCTTGGTAATGCTGTATCACATCTGGGCTTTTTTATATATGTTACTTAAATATTTCCTTTTTGAAACATTCAATCCAGAGCAAAAAAAACCCCACAAACAAACAAACAAACCCCCTGGAGAATAACGTAACAGAGTTTGTTCAGAAAAAAATGTTGTTTGAAAAGGATATATGGCAAATATTTTGCAGGAAATGTACAATGTACTGGGAGAAGCTGCTGTTGGTGTTTTGACAGACCAGATCAGCCACTGTCACCGCTGACTTTCTGATGATGTACAGAAATCAGTCCTCCTGACTCAAGAATTCTTAAACGTCCTCATGACGCAGATAAAGTCTTCACATGAAGAGAGCCTCACGGACACTTTGAATTTGTCCCTGTACTTGTTTTAATCACGTCAGACTCTGAGTGGAAATGAAAAAAAAAAAAAAAAATTTTTAGAGGGAAAAATCTGCAGCCCAGCTCAGATGGCTGCTTTTCAATGATCTGAGTCATCCCCTGCAAATGCTTCTTTCTCCCTCACGTGATATTAGAGAGCTCCAGGTGAACATCTCACTTAGGTGCCTCTTACAACCCTCCAGAGTCACAGAGGTCCCTATTGTGATAAATTGTATTAGGGGAGAGTGATTTTATGTGTATATTGCATTTTCTCATGGTCTGATCATGGGGAATGAGGACAAAGGATCAGGTCTGCTTGTCTCTTGGCAGCAAAAGTGGGTGCAACAGCACATAGTGGGATCCTACATTGGGAGGAACCCCAGTAGAAAGGGCACTCCCCATGTACAGCTTGATGGATGGCCTCTTCTCCTCTATCAAAGGATTAAAACACCACATGACTGCCTCAAACATGGGCAGACAAGCCTCTTCCGTGATGTGTTTGCTCTATGTTTCCATCTTGTAACCTTACATGTAGGTTCTCACACAAATAAAGAGAAAAGAAACATCTTTAAGAGATTGAGAGGCTTGGTAAAATCCTCTTCCACTGCCTAAGGGATGCCATGGTAAGCTGAGCCCAGACTCTTGCCAAATGTGCTCTAAAATGGTTCCAGAAGCTGTGCTGATGTTACAAGACAGGACCTTCAACACGGGGACCATGTTTAGTGTGGAAGTGGTTAAGACTGGAAACCTCCTTGGAGAGGTGGGGTTCAATTCTCAGGGATCCAAAATCTTTCATGAGCAAGGCTCTGAGCAACCTACTGTGGAAGCAAGAGATTGAACTGGAGATCTCCAAAGGTCACTTGAAACTTGACTGATGCTGAAGTTCTATGATTTTATGTAGAGAAGTGTGGCGGACTTCGGAGCACCCAAGTAATATATGTTCCTAGATATCAGATTTGACTAATATCATGTTCCTAGAGCTCTGTTCTGGGGAAAAAAACTCCCACAATTTTCAGTCCTGCCAGGAAGAAAGTATGGTCAGATCCCAGTGGTAAAGAGGGAGGAAAAGTTCTACAGCATGTCCATATCTCTTATTTTAACCTCAAAATCCGGAGCTACTCTCTGGATCACAAAACTCTCCTTGGTCTCTGCTCCATCCATGTTTGAGTCATCTTTGTAGAAAGATTTATAAACATGGCCATTTAAGGCTGTGAGCCCTCACTGTGTATCAGTGAGATGCCCAGAGTAACCTGTGAACCTTTAGGCAAATTTTGTCTCATTCTATAAGTTTTGAGAAAGAGTTAAACATTCAAAGGAAATGAATTCATAGGCAATTTTTACCTCCTGAAGAGAGATATCTGAATAGATAAGAGAGAACTAAATAATGCAGCTATTTCAGGAGTTCTGCAAATGAGAATCCACTTTTTTATCAGTTTGTGTATCTATGTATCTATCTATCTCAAACGTGTATGCTCCCTTTATTAGGAATACTCTTATGCACAGTACATGCCCAGAATAGCAATACATGCATTTCACCTGATTCTCTGCTCTGGTTGCATTCCACATTTAAGGATTAGGATCTTAAATACATACATAGGAAAGTGTGAGTCAATGACTATGTTAAAACCATAGTTACAGAGAAGATTAAAAGTGCTCTCTTTCTATCAGCCTTCTAACACTTGTGTGCATGCTTTCATATCTGAATCAGTTTCAGTGAAGTGTTCCAGATTCAGATTTGCTGATATTGCACTGTAATATCAAAATATATCTGTGTCAAAGTTCATTTTACTTTACATTTCTGCTTTTCTGTTTTGTTTTTTTTTTTCCTGAGATTAGCTCAGTCAAAACTCCTTTATCATAACTGGTGCAGAAGCATTACAAATATTACATTAATTTATTGTATTAATGTATAGTTAAAAAGTTTCATAAGTTTAATCAAAAAGTTGTATGGTAAAAATGTGGGGACGTAAGTGGTCTGTCAATGCCTAATGTTGATTAGATAAAACTATAGTCACATAACTCAGAACTCAAACTCTATATCATCAAAATAATAATGCTTATAAGATGGAATTTAGGAATGACATAAAAGGTGGACTCTGAAACAGTCTTTAAATCTGAGACAGATTTAAAACAATCAACAATTTTTTCTTAGGACTAAGGGATTACACAGGAATGACCTTACATTTCTGAACTCCAAAATTCTTCCTATAAACCATTAGAGGGTGTGTTTACAGTTTATTATTTTTTAAAAATTTTTACATATGAGCAATTAATAATTTTTGAAGCATATCAAGAGAAAAAAAAGAGTCTCAGTCCTATTCTCTTGCAAAATCTGGGCTAAATATTATTGTGAAAAATACCCTCAAACTTCAGGACAATTCAGGAGGTCTCTGTAGACTTTTATCACTGTTGAAGTTCCACAGAAAGCACCAGGCAGGGGTCAGATGAAATGATGATAATAGTCCTTATCAGTGTTGATGTGTTCAACCCCTCACCCTGGCCTGGGCTCTTAAAACACTTTTGACTCATTTGTTCCATCAAGGAATCTTAGAAACACCATTGTAGTTGAGTGATGGAGCTGAGGAAGGGTGGTAAGACAGCATTTTCTCCACAGGGACATGGTAGAAAGCAGATGTGGCATCTAAAAAGTGTGGATTTGAAATAAGGAATAAGGCTGGCAGGACAGGAATGGACAGCCAGGTGGGAAGGAAAATTCAAGCCTTCAGTAGGAGCCATCTAAAGAGCTCTGCCACTGCCCAAGTCGAGTTTCACCAGGAAGAGGGGAGCAGTAAAGGGAAGAAAGGATGGGGAGTCACTTTAATGTTGGTAGGGCAAGACATTTCCCATGTTTTTGCTGGCATTTGGCCCTCAGCAACTTTCCTGCGTGGTTGTCTGAGTCACAGCAATTCAGTCTCTGTCCGGAACAACTCCAGCCAGTTCAGTCCCGATTGACCAAATGTCAATGATTTCCTTTTTTATTTTGGAGTGCTTGTTTTGGTAACCTCTATTCATGGAGGAAGTCTGGATCTGATAGCTTTCCTGTTTCATTTCCTACCTGCATTTTATGAGTGATCATCTTTCCTTGTTCTCAAGCAGCAAGTCTCCATGCAGTTTCCCTTCTGGAATGATTTTTGCCATTCTTTTGAATTCCCAGAAGACATGCTGAACAGTGAAGGAAAGACTTTTCTAGTAGGTTTGAAGCACACTATGACTAGGAACATATTCTCTGTCCAAATTTTAAAAAAAGAAAAAAAAAGTGTGAAAAAGATCACAAAAGACAAATTATGTTAGGTTGAATAATTTAGATTTGTCCTTGAATGGATAGAATATGTTTTGATAATATCTGTTTAACTCTTGCTTGCATGCATTAAATTTTCTCCCTGCAGTAACATTGTAATGGAAAGAGCAGCTACAAAACAGATAAGATTTGTATCGTTTTTAAGAGAAAAAGTTTAAAGTAGGGTTTGGAAACAATTATTTTGTATTAATGTTTAAGATTATTTTGGAGTTTTGGTTTGGGTTCAAAAGAACTTTTCTTAAATATTTTTGAAATTTATTTCTTAGTTTTAATCAACTGGAGAGCAGAGAGTTGTTTTATACTCATAAGATAGAGGGAGGTAGCTTATTTGCAGAGGAAAAATCCAATTGTACTCTCACCACAATATAATTCCACTGAGTTCAATCATGTTACTAAAGGTTTGCACTGCTATACACAAGATTAAAACTAGATTCTCAACTCACTGACAAGCTTTTGTCATGGAAAATCATCTCACAAATACTTTCTCCTGTGTGTTGAACAAGTTAATGTTTGTAGAGCTCATTCTGCACCCCCTTCATTGAACCCCTGCTTTATTATCCTGCTTTTTAGTATCTAGTTACTTCTAAGTGATAGCTTAATGTAAGATTTGAAATATTAAATTCATATTCCTGTTCACTAATGAAAACAATAATTTCAACATCAAAGAATGGCTTAGGTTGGAAGAGATCTTAAAGATCATCTCATTCCAACCTCCCTGCCACAGGCAGGGACACCTTCCACTGGACCAGGTTGCTCAGAGATACTCGAAGCCCAGCCTTGAACACCTCTAGAGATGGGGAGTGTCACTTTGTCCTGGTTACAGCCAGCTGGGAGGAAAGGAGGCTCTTGTGAGTTGGAGGGATGGCAGAGGGAGTGGTTGGGCATTGTCAGGGATGAGCACTCACATGCCAATCATTCATTTGTTGTGCACTCTATTATTGGTGTTGCTGTCACTGCTCATTTCCTTATATCATTGCTCTTTCCAGAAAATTGTCATTTCAAACATGATTTTTACCATTTGTGCCTCCAATTCTTCTCCCCATCCTGCCACAGGCGGAGGGTGAAGATGAGAGGGCAGCGAGCAAGCAGAACGTGGTTTGGTATGTTTCAGTGAGAGCACTGAATTGGTGCAGAGTGAGCTCTGTGCTTCAGTGAGAGTACCATTCCTAAATCATCAACAAATTCCAACTATATTTTTAGCAACAGCTGTGTTATATGAAGAATAATTGTTGAGTGTTTCCCATACAAAGAAACGTTATGATACTTCTCAAGTCTCTCTCCCTTTACTCCCCTCCTTTCCGTATTCTTACAGATAAATACACATTTCAGATACTCAACTAATTCAAGTCCTTATTAATAATTCTAAAATTTTTTCATCCAATCTACAATTTGAACTAATGATATCACAAAGAGACTTTTTTTCCATGTATTTATTCCTGTTGCATGGAATCAAAGGGTTCATTTAATATTTCATAGCTGTAATAGCCATTGATTTCCTTCTGCAAAGCATGTGAAGTTTCCTTTTATCACCAATGGGAGCCATATATTCACATTAATTTGAGAACAGGCCCTGATTCTTAACCATTTTTTTTCAAGCATAGCTGTAATATCAGAAATATTCCGGATGATTTTTATTTTCTTTTTTTAAATAAATATCTATCTCATTGGAAATGTACAGACCTAATTACTGTGTTTAAGAGCTGCTTGAAAATCCCTTCAGGGACCCTTTCCATTGTATTTTTCATATAAAAGTAAAGTCTTTTTGTTGCCTAGCTGTATTATTTCTTAGTTAACCTTTCTATTTTGTCAATTCTTTTCTTGGACACCCACAATTTTGTCTTTGAAATACTTCATTCTACATTCACACCTCAGCATCTAAGTTTCATTACAGAAACTACATAGACCAGTGGAAAAGCTCCTACTTGCCACAATTGACTATGGATCAGCCTTACAATAGACCTCACAAAAAAATTTCAAAGAATTTTGTTTTAATACGGATGTTCCGTCTTTTCTGAGAATGAAGCAAACGGAAACCCTACATCTAGATATTTGTTTATTTTTGTCTGTCTTGTTGATTTTTTAGTTGTTGAGTCAGTTTTTCCATTGCTATAGTTTCCTCATGCTTCATTAAATTCAGTCAAATTCAGCAATGCATTTGAAAATGTTTGTTTCATGTATTCACAATGTCAAACATATTGGGAATGTTTGGCTACAAACAGCAAAATGGTAAAACATGAGCACAATTTCCCTCAGTCTTTTACACAGGCCAGGAAGATCACCATTAATTTCCAGAGGTTAATTTATTTGCACACATAATTTTATTCCACTATTTCTCTATTTTTACAATCCTTTCAATTTTATTTTCTTTTATTATAGTTCATCTCATCAACTTACCAGTATGTGATAATTATGCTTGCTTAGTAATAGATTTGTCCTTTTTCTTTTTCTTAAAAAAGAAATCTTATCTTTTTAAAATGCTTCTCTGGGGTACAGACAATAATCTGGAGTTTGGGAAGTGTAAAGGTATAAGGGAGAATTAAGGACTTGTTTTGCTCTCCTCAGTTTTTTATTCATTTAACATACAGAGACCCTTGATAACAGTCCACTAAAGCAGAATGCTGCTCCTTGGGCACATACAGTCCAAAGAGCTTAGAGTTTAATTGGAGAATACCTGTAAATTTGACCATGGAAAGTGAGGATGTTGGTGTTTGAAGAGGCTTCTCCATGTTCACAAAGGAGTAGAGCTGAAGATACAGCCCAGTTCTTCAAAAAGCTGGCCCAGGGATCCTCTAAGGGTTGAGCATGCACACACCAACAGAAGGAAAGGTGCTTGGTCAATATTTGAGCTGAGCAAGTCTTGTCTTGAAAGGAAGCATCAGCAAAAATGACATATCTGCACAAATCTCTGGATGTCTCCAGTTTGTTTCATTCAAAAATAGTAATAAATAAATGCTTATTCACATATATTTTCACACACAAATATATATTTATATATCTGTTTCTTTCCAGCTAAAGTGATAAACATGCATCTTCTCTCTGTCTTATTTCAATACATTTACTGACATTTTTTTCTGATTCTGCTCCATTGATTTTAACTGGTTCTTTTTACATTTCCATTTCCATTATTGCTTTTCAGAGAGAGAGGCTGGTAGGTGACAAATGTGGAAACATTCTGTAAATGAACTACATAATCTGCAAATAAATTGCAGTTTCTTCAGAAACAGTGAATGAATCATCTATAAAGGCGTACAAGAGAGTTCCTATTTTCATAACCTGTATGTTTTATAAACTCATAAATGCAGAAGACTAGCAAGCCAGAATGGAGTTGCAACGTTTTGCTAAATAATTTTACCACTATTTTTTTCTTTTCATTATAGGAATAAAAGTTTATGGTGACTATTATCCTTATAAAAGAACCCCTTTCTCTCCAGTCCTTTTTTCCTCCTCACTAAAAATTCTTAGTTTTTTTTTCTCTTCTGAGGATTTTTCCAGATTGTCAATATGCTTTCCCAAAAAGTACATGACAAGTGGCAAAATGCATTAGAGCTATTGCTTTCCTTAATGACTTAAATTCCCAAACACTGAACTTTTTTAGAGTTTCATGTCCTTTGGGCTATGCAAAGCTTTGTCTGTATCAGAATAGGAGACAAGCTAATAGCACTATGTTTACCTACTTCTATATCTTTGATTAATCACCCAAAGAGCCCAAATGATAGGCAGCTCTAAACATTACTAAAAGCTACTGGTTGGCACCATTTGTTTTGGTTGAGGGCACTAGAAGGAAATGGAGATTTGTTTTTGTAATTCGTTTAAAGATATACCAGAATCAGTTCAATGTCTTTCAATCTCTGATGATTTATGAAGCTGTGTTATGTTATTCATTATAGAGGTAAGCTGTTTTCACATAGAGCCTTTCAGTGTCATGGGAGCAAGTGGTCAGAACAGTTCTGAAGGTGCCATTTTATCCAAGTGTTTTCAGAAAAGCGCAGGATGGGTGTAGAAAATGTATTGGTGGTGATAATTTTATATGTAAACACATATACACAAAATACAATATAATGTCCTATGTGTGAGAGAACAGGGAAATCTTATGTTTCACCCAGAATAACTGGATTTTATTCTTGCTTTCAACAACATATAAAAAAGAGTTTTTCCATTCTGGATAGCTCTGGCCAGATAAAATATTACTTCTATCATTAGTGACTCAGAAATTGTGGGAGGTTATTCACTAATGAATTATAGATTCTGCAGCACCTATCTATGCGTCCCTTAAAATTAATTATTATTACTTAAAGAAATATATACCTATATATACACATACAGACACAGAAAAACATTGTTTCACTATATGTTGAAGAAGTTTGAACATATAAAGAGCAACTGCTCACTCAGGTAGTGTTTGAATGCATCAACTGGAATTTTCATTTAGATCCAATTCAGGATTTAACCATCTGTACATGCACAAGCACAGAGACCACCTATGATGCTCACACAGTGAGATTTCTAATGGAGATCTCTCATGTATTTAGTTAAATTATGCTATGTGTCATTCCTGCTAGAAACTGGTGCATTTATACTATCTATAATCAAATGACTATCCCCATATTCATCCAAAGAATGCCTCTGAGAAACAACATGCTTTTTTTTATGAAACCCAAATAAATGATTTCTAAGAAAAGAGATACAAGAGAGCAGATCTTCCCCCATGGCTGATCACACTCCTCAGCTGATGCTGCTGATAAATTTGCTGATAAAACCTGGAGGGACTTTCACAGGGGAACATTACTTTTAAAGCAGCTTTGTAAGACTCAAACCTCCTTACATTGCAGATCTGCTGATCCCTGTTGTCTAACTGTGGTTACATGTGCTGACTCCAGTTTCAAAAATAATTTCTTAATCACTTTTGGCTCATCTTGGGTTTTCGCATTGCAAAGCCGACGCAGCTGTGGAAGGATGGACCAGATTCCATTCTCCCTCACACCTCATCAACATCAATGTTAATTAAGTTCTAGGTTTGGGGCCAAGTTACACCCTGAGATACAAATGGCCTCCAGTCTGGGACAAGGACTCTTCTCTTCACTTGTGTCGTGCCTGGCACGATGCAGTTCATGGATCGTGCCTGAGATTCCTGGTGATGGCTGCAGTAAAGATAATAAAAAGAAATAGTACATCTCTTAACTGAATGATGGTAACTCCTTCACACACAGCTGTAGGGTTGGGGTCAGCAGGCCAAATTTGTGCCTGTATTGTACAGTGACCTGTGGTTCTGCACTTCTGACTCTCCAAGCTGGAGAACAAGGTGGAGCTCTTTATGATTCTCTCCCTTCCTCATGCAGAGAAAAGCAGAGGGTGCAGAGAAATGGCTCGAGTTCACATGTCATTCTGGGAGCAGGGAAGCACAGCCAGACAAGCACATTCTGTGACTGCAAACAAGCAAAATCTTCCCTTTAGCATATTCTGCCACAAACTACTTCCTTCTTCAGGAAACCAAACCAGCTGCTCCATTAAATGCTTCAGACCTGTGATACCTTTCACGTTTTTGTTTGGTTCAAGCAGACAAGTCCTCATCCCAGCACAAACCTGGCTCTCCCCCTCTCTCTGTCTTTCCCTGCAGTGTTACTTGAGTCCTCATTTTCAAATGCCGTAATAGCACGGAATAACTATTTAGTTGAACACAATCACACAATTGTGTGACAAGACAAATGTAATGTAGAGCACAGGGGAAATGTGATCCTAAACTCAAGGCATCCATTCTGCACCAGAACAGTCGAGAGCTATGTAGTTTTTGAAAGCCAGTCCTCTTGACAATTACCTTCAATTAATGGTACACTGCACTAAGCAGAAAATAAAAACTATGCCATTAAATCCTTCAATGCAGGCT
Organism: Regulus satrapa; assembly: GCA_013396955.1. Taxonomy (NCBI): domain Eukaryota; kingdom Metazoa; phylum Chordata; class Aves; order Passeriformes; family Regulidae; genus Regulus; species Regulus satrapa. The sequence goes on along the minus strand of VWZN01012381.1, from coordinate 291,399 downwards.
GGAAGGTTTCCAGGTTGGCTCTAAACTACCCTAAAGAGCCTGTGTTCATATTACATAGTTATAACTTTACAGGCCTAAAAGAATATGAATCAACAGTCATTTATGCTGTCCCCTGCACTTGACAAAGCTTATGTCTGAGACTTCTAATCCTGATGTAGCCAGGTTATATGGAGGCTGGTTTGCATCCAAAATATCAGCCTGCCCACAAACATTGCCTTTGGTACTCTAAAACCAAATGGCTGCCATACAGGTACTTCTCTCATTGTTATGTATTTCACAGAAATCTACTGAAAGAGTGAAAGCACACCTTGGTTTTTGCGAAATCTTTATTTATGTGTTCTCTGATGCACAGGCTTTGGCTGAGCTCTGCAAACAAGAGAGTGATCAGCCAGGATGGCTGAGTGTGAGATGCTCCAGGATGCACCAAACTGCCTGTCCTTGTCCCACCCCACAGTGGAGGAAGAGGTGGGATCCTTGGGAACAGTTGTCACCTCCAGGCTGCTCCTCCCTGACATATCTGGAGTGGCCTTTGGCAACATTATGATTTTGATGTACAGGAAGGCCACAGGGATTGGCTGTCCAGGCTAGAGCTCATTCAAAAGTTATGATGGAAGTGCTGAGAGGTGAAAGACCATGCTCTGAAAAAAAGTGAAGTTTTGTGATTTTAGTTTGTTTTTAGGATTTATGTCTCAGTGAGCTAAAATACTTTCAAAGTTGAGACTTGGCTAAAATTTTTCTATTAAAACGAGCTTGGATGTAAAAATGTGCTTACAATGAGGCAATATCTTTAAAGGGAAACACCTCATTTTAATATGAAAATACATTTTCTTCAATTTTCAGCCAGCATATTCGGCTTTCAAAGACAGATCCGCTTTGGGTTTGGCTCATATTGTTAGTTTTTAATTAGACATTTCAGTGTATCAAACAAACATAAACATTTTCCTCTGATGTTTTTACAACAACCCTCAATACACTCTAATATCTTAAGAACCAAGCAGGGGAGGTTGTTCCTGTGTTTTGCTTGTTTACAGTCTGATTATGGAGGTAGCCTTGGCTCTCAGAGGCACTCAGTACCATCCATCACCACAGCTCTCAGCAGCAGAGAATCTGGAGCATTCTTTGGACTAGATGTTTTTGCACTCATAGCAGGAGTAAGTAGCTGGGTGATACCAAAATATGTGATTTCACTTGATCATTTCTCATGTGGGATCAAAAATTACTACAGGTTCTCCCAGTGAGCAGTGCTAAATGTTCATAACAGGTTATTTTACTATTAATATATTAGTTTTTAATTCTTAAGAAGGTCCTGATGCAAGTTTTTACTTTTCCCTTAGTTTACAGCGGCAATTTTTCAGTTTTCTTGGTTTTTTTAGCCCTCCATACAGTGATTTTTTCCTCATGTTCTTCCTGTCTCTGACACCCTCAGTACTTTTGGCAGCTCTGGAAGAAAGAACAGTTGTTTCTCTTTGGAATATTGCAAGACTTTACCAAAGTCCCTTATTATTGTGATATAGTTGGAACTTCACCCTTGAATTACGAAATGCAACAATGAAAACTTATCAATAATATGACAGTACGATGACTGACATCTATGATGGCAGTAGTTTAACTGTAGGATGTGACACAGCTTAACTGCCTTGTGTCCCTAAAATTCTTCATGCAAACTTTCATTCAGGTTAACTTTTAATTACTAATACAACTTCATTTGGCCCCAAAATATCCACAGTCCTTAGAGCTTTTCTTCTGAAGCCCACAGTTACTCAGACCCCAACCCCCCCTTCCAAAAAANAGCTTATGAAGTGCTTCATGTACCTGAAATGCAAAGGAGATTTAAAAAAAAAAAAAAAAAAAAAAAAAAAAAAAAAAAAATGTGCTCAATGCACAAGATGCCAAACTGAGATTAAACCCACGAAGGTCTATAAAGTCTGCTGCAAGAATGATAACTATCTTTGTCAAAATCCCAAGCAAAAACATGTACGTCAAGTGAGATTGTTGATAAAATGTGAATATCAGGGTAGGACTAAGTTGTGGGTTAGTTTCAAAGAATTTATTTTCCTCTGAGATGCAAAATTTATCTCAAATCTTACAACCCATTTCTGAACACTGCATTTATAAATTCTGATGAAATACGTAGTTTCCTTCTATGGCAACACATAACTACAGAAAACTCGTTCATTTAATGTACAAGTGAGTTTTTCTGGTTTGTTGCGAGTTTTGGAGTACTAGTTTTTAAATTCTAATATGTCTGTCATTCATTAAATGCATTCCCCCAAACCTACGGCTTCCTCACACTGGACACGTTTATGGTAAAAGATGAAAACCCAAAGATGGGACATCTGATTTCTCTCAGAGACATCATCTGCCTCAGCATAATTAAAAGGGTTTTGTCTAGGGTGATATGATGGGGATTTCTTTACTTTGCAGAAGTGTTCTGAGATGCAGCTAACCCTATTGTCCCAAAGGATCCTCATGTTAATCTCAGCCCAAATTCTTCCCTGTCCCACAATGTAACTGTTTACCTGGGATGTGGTAAGGTTCAATTTAAACATTTATTATTGGTTTATTTGTTGGGCACTGCTTTCTACCTCAGAACTCTACATCACAAAATGCAGAAACAAGCATCAGTTTTTGCTTCATGGATAGTGTAACTGGAGTCATTGAAGCTTAGGCTTTATTTATGGGAAGAGATTGTATTCCTACACCACAAAGTGTCAAAAAACACCTGCTGATGACTAATGGATTTTACCCTGCATGTGGCATGAGCTGGAGAATTCACCCTGTAACTGTGTCAAAGGGAAATTTATTTCAGAACATTTACCTCTTGGTTCATAGAATTTGAGCAATAAAGACTCTACAACATTAAGGGATTAGCTACACTAAGATGTGGTGAGTGGCACACTGCAGTCAGGGTTAAATAAACAGGGCAACTTTGGCTTTTAGGCATTTGCTTCTCTTCATTGCCTATAAAAGGTACTGGCATGAGGATCATCCTATCCAGGTGATGGAAGGGAGCTGAAGGCATTGGATTTTTCCCCTGTGCTGGGAAAACATGGTGCAAGCCTACAAATGTTTCCTTCATGTGTTCAGATGTCTCTCTGCAGAGTCATATTTTGACAACACAATTCCCTTATCAGATTCCTTCCACATTCTCAAGGTTCAGCAGGATCCTTTCACTTTCAGAGCTCCTTCAGCTTCCAAGGCTCCCTTCCCTTCTCCCTTCCCCTCTTCCTTCCCTTCTCCCTTCCCTTCTCCCTGTCATTTCCCCAGTTTTTAGAGCACTGTATCCATTGTGATCCTTCTCTCTGTTTCCTGGTCACACTGAATTTGTGTCCTCCATGTCTCATCAACAGCAATAATTAATGAAATTGAGATACGTCTGGTGGTCAAATATAGACGCTTGGATTCCCTCTCCTTTAAGAGTTGCTGTGATTTGTGTTTTCACCATGCTTTCAGGTTCTCACTTTGTGTCAGTGCACAGCTCTTCACCAAATTCATGCTAAATAATTAATCAGCTATGAGAATCCTTGTATGAGGGCAAATGAATTAGGAAGCTGTGGAAATATATCTTATGGACATTGCATGTATTCAATTTAGTGTTCCTTGGACAAGCTTAGACCTCATTTAAATCAGTCCACTCTTCACCCGTTCAGGATATTTTTCTGAAGAAAACCCAAGAGAAGAATGTTAATTCCAGTGTTTGTCGTATATGACAGAATGGGAAGACAGCTGTAATTCGACTATTTTGATGAATCATCTATGAACTGTACAAGTGTTAACACATCCTATCATTATGATTTCTACACTCCCACCTGCTTCTTTGCTTCACCCACCTGTTGCATCTTGCCTTCTAGATTGCAAGTTGTTTGGGGATGGTACGTTGTTTACTTTGTGTATGCCGTAAAATGCCTTAGTACGACCCAGTTTAGACTTCTAGACTCTCCTTCAAAAAGAAGTTAAGAGTGTAATGAACATCAGAGATAAGCAGAGGCAATAGTAAGATACTGATTAGTTTTTGGATAGGAGCCTTTAAAGTGCATTTTATTTTTTAGTAATGATATACTTAATGTGTGATAATGATCTTAGTGTAAAATCTGATTGGAAAGTAGACACCTGTTGTTTTTTTTCTGCAAAGTAGTTAAATGAGGTCAGCACTTTAAGCTTTCTCCACTCCCTTCCCTCCAGCCCAGGGCTGACCTCACCTTGGTTAACAACAGATAAAATTGCAATGCCTGGTCCCACCAGTGCCTTGTGGTGGGAAAATTAACATGTGTTAGCTATTCACTGGTAACAATGCTGGAGTGATTCAAGTAGGGAGGAGAGGAAGGCTATCAGTTGTTTCCTTGGTCTGATATTTCGTGGACTTTGCCACACACGTTGACTTTGAAGACAAGTTCTTTTATGGTTGTCATTCCTGCTTATTGTGAGGAATTTGTAGCCCATTCCAAAAGTACCACCAAAGTCATCTGCTGGGAGGTAAAGACCTTGGCATGAGCTGGATTCAAGCCCTTTCCCAAGAGGATCATCTGCCTGTTGCACTGGTCCCCTCCACCATATATCTGTTTGAACAAGAGCATTGTTGCCTGTTTGGCAATAAAGTATTTAGCAGACACCCATCATCCATCAAAGCATTATCATTAATAATCACAGTGAGACATTGGACAGAATGGGAAATTAATCACAAGTGGCAGGTGAAGCACCTCAGTGCAAGAGGAGCTTTTCTGCATGCTGAAAAGGAGCATTTTCCTGCTCGCCTTCACAAAGGGAAACTCTGGGTTTAATGCAGAGTTGGAACATATCCCCCTTTCCTTTGCTGGTGTAAAGAGTATTGTGCATGACCACTTTATTGCCAAATGGGATAAACTTCAGAGTGATAGAAAGTGTCCTCACACAGTCCTACAACAGTGAAACAGGATGGCTGTTTCGTGAAGTATTGGGAATTCAAATTTCCAGAGCTTGGCAACAGGGCTGGAATAATTTCAGGACTCATTCTGACTGAAAAAAAAAAAAAAAAAAAAAAAAAAAAAATTC
>VWZN01012381.1:257718-281716 GCA_013396955.1 Regulus satrapa | reverse complement strand
TTGTGCTGTCCAAAGCATTCATCACTGCAGTGAAAGAAAAAAAAAAAAAAAAAACAAAACAAAGCAAACCACACTTGGAAGGGTTGGGAAATAATCATTGCACTGTTACTAGTCCTTTGAACTAAAACAGAGGAAAAAACGGCAATTGGACTCAATGTCTATTCTATTCTATTCTATTCTTTTCTATTCTATTCTATTCTATTCTTTTCTATTCTATTCTATTCTATTCTGTTCTATTCTATCCTGTCCTATTCCGTTCCATTCCGTTCCATTCCATTCCATTCCATACCATTCCATTCCATTCTTCATTTCCAGTAATTAACATTATGACTTAAAAGCAATGATGTCTCATTGAACCCCATAAAGGCCTGAATGAGTTTGGAAGTGGCTGGGTCACCCAAGAGTGGAAAAATGAAAGCAAGGTGCAATTTTTTAATTATTCTGAAGGCACTTCAGAAAGGTAAAATTAGGCTAAAAAAGCAAAACAAAAAATGAAACAAACCCCCAAAAATCTGGTTTATATAATTCAGCTTCTCTAATCTATGTGCCACTTCTACAGCAGCAAGGACCCCTTTCCAGGAGACTGGTGTACTGAAAACTGCAAAATTCAAGGAGAATCAGGTTTTATAGCTGCACTGACACTCAGGTTATCGATGCATTGAGCTATTGATGTGCACTTTAACTCCAGGAACATAAAACGTGCCAAAGCAATATTACGTGTGGGAGTTATTCAATAAAATGTGAAACGTAAATCTATCCTCTATCTCTTTGCATCAAGAACATTAATTAATTCTGTGATGAGAATGCCATTTTCAGCTTAAAGTGAAAGCTGGGAGAAACTGCCAGCGATCCTTCTGGCTTAAATAACTGTGCACTTAGTTCAAGGAAGGAAAAATGAATTTAGTCATTAAACTGGAAGATTTTCCTGATCGCTATGAGATTGAGCTGTAGGTAAAACTTGTAGTGTTTATATTGGAGCAGTGAAAGTGTGGATGGTTCTTTCAATGTTGGTGTTTTACTCTGTTTAGTTTTTTTTTAGAAGACTATGCAAATTCATGTTCAGATTGTTGAAGAGAGAGGAACAAGGCACTGCATGTGCCCTGGGACATGTGGGGTGGGAATAACCAAATGGTCCTCCCCACATCCAGTTAAATCCATTCTTAGTACACTAATTTACAGGTATATGGGCAGAAATGGGTCTGATCCTGATACATAAAACTCTTCTTCCCCAATACCTTCCCCATACCCTTTGGTTTGTGAAAACCCAGGTCAGCAAATCCTGTGTTTGCTACTGCACGTGATGATGGGAAAGGTAAAGATTATTGAGACTGTGAGACCCTGTAACACAGCATGACCTGGAGAAATTGTCTGCTAGAAACAGACAACAAGAGTGCAAATGCTTGAATCTTTTGGAAAGAGGTCCTCACAATTTATGCGGCAAATCCAAATGTAATATACAATAAGTAAAAAAATCCAAGGTCATTTATTAGTTGGCAAAGCCCTGGCTATGTATCTTTCTTGGAACAGCACCTCCAATGAACTCTCAATGTGCAAACTGACTTCATCATGTGCTAGCGTGCCTCATCGGAGAGAAACCTTGTTGATGTCTGCTTGATCTTTAGAATCTAGAGATAAGAAATGCTTTGTCAATATCAATAATGGTACAATGAAATAAACTGTATCCACACACTGATAGCACAAACATCTATAGGAGGAGCTGCTTAGGAATTTTTCCAGTAAGATATCTTATGGTGTAAAAAGTGCCAACTCATGTGAGTGGGTTGTGGTTTTTTTTTTTTTGTTTTGTTTTTTTTTGGTTTTTTTTGTTTTTTTCCTAAGGAGCTATTTTTTTCTAAGAACTATTAGTCCTAGGAAAAATGGAGTAGGGCAAAGACAATGTGGATCACATGCTATTCACAACCATAGACTGGCAAGAAGTTTTTTTGAGCCCCTGCTCTGAATCACACAGGGATGAAGCTTTCTAAAACCAGAATAGATTCAAGCCTTTCAATTGCTTTTTGGAAAAGAGACAGAAACGGAACACTTCTGTTGTTGAATAAAGAACAGCCTTCCCCCAAGCCCCACCTCCCCCATATTGCAAATATTTTTCACATGACATTAGGGAGTGGTGCTTTCTATAATTGCACATTCCTGTGAGCATGTGCAGGTAGAAGCATCCTCGAGGTGGTATTGTTATACCCCACAATTAATGCAGAGCCAGGCATAATTTTCCTTGGAGGCTAAAAGATGACTGAAGTCCTCATGTAAGCCACCTCTCCTGCTCCTTAACAGGTTCCCACTGGGACCATGCCAGTCCCCCAACCAGGTATAAGTCGCCCAAGACAGACCTTCATTGGGACCCAGGAACATTCACACATATTTATTGACTTTTGGGGCCACTGAGGATGGAGATGGGGTGCCAAAAGAAGGGCATGGAATCTCAAGGAGAATTCCAGCTCCTGAGTGTTTTCTCCTGAGTGAATCAGAGAGTGGCCCCTCCTCTGAATCATTATATGCCCTTGGCAAGGATGTGCAATCACAAGTGGCTCAAGATATTTGTGCCATTACTCCAGCAACTGGGCATTTAGATCAGAGGCACAGTCTTAATAACTAAAGTATAATTGATAAAGACCCTGTCCTATCCTTTGGAAGTTCCTGTAAATCATCCAGATTCTGTTTTTTATACCCATTAATATCAGTGCAGGAAAATACAGAAAGACTGGTTAAAAAAACCAAAAAACCAAAAAAACCAAACCAAACAAAAACCCCAAACAAACAACAACAACAAAAACAACAAACAAACCAAAAACCAAAAACCAAAACCAAAACACCATCCCCCCCCCCAAAAAAAAAAAAAAAAAAAAAAAAAAAAAAAAAAAAAAGAAAAAATTCAGAATATTTCTCATTACTATGCTGAAGAAAGCTGCCAGTCTTTTCCCTTTGTTTGAGAAGGGAATTATATTCACATAATACTAGAAATGTTGTTTTCAGGTTGCATATTAACAAAATATTCCCATATTTCAGTGAGAGCAACTGATTCTGGTATTTGAAAAGAGAAATTATTTTCAGCTACTGATGGCTTTTAAAACTGATGGAGATTTAAAAGTCATGATAGTACATGTACAAACATTTTTGAAGGCCAGTATCCAACTGATTAGATCTCTGAAAAACTAATTAGCTAATTTTCTTGAAACTCTACAGCAAATTGAAGTATTATCCAAAGCTTAAAGCTGAAAAGTTGGAGAAGGTTTCATTTATTAAAAAAGGCCAAATTATTAGCACTTAACAGAGCTTGTAAATTATTTCAATACAGCAGAACTTCATACCCTTTAATTAATTATATTAAGCAACCAGTCTTGTAAAATACATCAATATAAACTTGGGTTTTCTGAGTTGATTCTTATCCCAAGTTCCCTTATTTGAAACCGATGAAACACTGTTCTTTTACCTGAGAGAATTGTGCTTCAAAATTATAAAAATAATAAAAAGATAGGAAAGAAGGATGCTAATATATCTTCTTACATCTGAGCTTCATAGTGCAAGAAGAGCAGCTACTGACATTTGCAGTGTATGTCTTCAAAACAAGCACAGTCTGCTTTGAAATCAAAAAATCATAAGTTAATTTTTATATGCTAAATGTCTAGATTTAGTTTTGTATGTCCAGGGACTGGTGGCTTGTATTGTTGTTGCTTTTTAAAGGCAAGTTACCTTGATACAGGAGGAGGAAAGTAGAAACTATTTATGTTCTTGCATTTCAGCACTGCAGTGTGTCCAGTCATTAAGCCGAATATGCTGGCTCACCCTAGAAAATAGAAATAGTGAAAAACAGTATAGCAAGGGACAGGGAACTTTTTAAAATTATTGAACCAAATAAGCAAGTTCATTTACAAGATTTGTTTGTAGAAAAATATTTGTACTCCAATTTGTTAGAAATACAAAGAAAAAACATTTACAGTGATGTTCATTTGTCTCTTCAGTTTTCCCTCATCAGAAAATTGGTCTCATTGGGCTCAAGAGGTAACGAGCTCCTTGGAGTAATTGATTCCTTTTATATAAATAATGTTGATTTTTGTTTTTACTGTCTCAGAATCTGCTCCTGTTTGTCACATAGCACCTTTTAACAATATTTATTTAAAGAGATTTTTGTCGGTTCTGTTTTTCTGGAAGGATTTGTCAATGCATTTTAAAACATGCTCAATTTTTTCTGTTTTACTTTGGTTTACTTTCTAGTTGCAGGTAAGAAAAAAACTACTATGTAAAGTTATAATAAAACCTAACAAAACCAGAAATACCATCTTGCCCAGCATAAAAATAGCAATAGCATATTTAAGGAAACATCTGTCAGGAGAAGCAGAATGAAATACCTTCCCTATAAAATCTCATTTTACTTGTACAAGGGCCAATCTGTTTCATTTGTTGATGTTCACATCAGGATCCATTTGATTTAACCATATCTTTGCTTTGGAGGAAAAAAAAAAAATCCCATGTATTATTAATGCCTCATTGTATATGAGAAATGAGTATATGAGTCAATATTGCTTCAGTGCTGTGCATTATTAAGAATAAGTTAAAGTAGGTCAACACAGCACATGAGGCTAAATAGAGTAATAATGCATCCTACAGTAGACATTCATCTACCAAGGAGTCATGCGTTATGTGCTGGCACCAACACAAGATAAGCATTTTGATTTGTGGATTTTCCAGATCACATTTGTCCTGAAAAAAGAAATAGCTGCTCCAGTTTCCCCAAAATTCACCCTCAGTTTTACTGAAGGCACATGGCTGGGACTATTTTTGCTCAAAATTTAGGGGTATGCTGAGGAGGGTTTTTTTTGTTTTTTTTTTTAAGTTTAATTTTTCAAAAGCAAATCACGTAAAGATATATAAAACAAAGAAGATGAGGGGATAAAAGGAGTTCAAAATTAAAAATTACCTTCAAGTGCTTGTAAGTTAATCACAGAAATTTTGTAGTAGTTCCTGAGTGAAGTGACATAAAACAGACTGGAATCTATTACGAAAATAATCAGTGTTTCTTCTCCCAAATTAAAAGATGTGCTGAAAGAAGCTACAGAGCACCAAACAAGGAAGAGCTGCAAAGTGAATGTGCTTGGCTAGCTGATACTGCATTTTAGGCACTGGTCAGTCCAAAATTGTTTTTCTAAATTGTCATCAGCACTCATTCAGAGAAATTCTTTTTCAGAAAGTATTGGAAAATAATAATGCGGCATTCCATTGCTATTAAGTCTCAAAGTTCACAGACCGCATCTGTTCAGGTTACAAGTTAAAACTGTGCTATCATGCTCAGGTTTTTGTTTTCTTTCTTGAGTATCATTCATCATCAATACGAGAGATATTATAATTGAAAATTATCCTACAGTTCCGTTCCTGATCTCTGAGCCAAAAGCTGAGTTGTCTCCCCAGAGCTAGCAGTACTCAAGTGCAGTTAAAATGATCAAATATGAGTCAAATACACAAAGAGAAAGGTTTATTAAGCAAGGAGGTGCCAGCCTTTGATGGACTTATACTTTTAGCAGTGTGCTTCACTCTCTGCTGGCTGCATTACGAAACCAAATGGGACTATCTCCTCTTTTGTTGGATTTGAGAGGACAGATTTAGAGCCATTAAAGGTAAATTTTAAGAATATTGTCTCTATGTTTCCCCAAAGCACCAAATAATCCCCAGAACTGTGTCCATTTCCATAGCCTCAAAGCTGGGGATACCAGAGGGAAGGACTGGCTGTTGTGCAGCTCCTGAGCATCACGCTGCCAGGCAGGGTTCCCAGGCTGGGCTCTGTCTCCTGCCTTCCTCTGCCTGCTGGGGGCATGTCCCCCTGTCCAAACTGCTGCTGACACTGCTCCTGGGTGTTTCACCTGGACACTTGCTGAAAACCTGCTCCTCCCCCTCATGGAGTCAGGAGGGGCTGTGGAACCACCACTGCTGCTGCTGCACCCACAGCTGCAGCTCAGCCGCATGTGGGGCTGATATTTGAAGCAGAAAAAAAGTCCATGAAAATTGATTTCATGCATGAAAATTGTGGAATTTTGTATTAACCTGTCTCTTAAGTGTCTTTAGTGTCTAAATAACTTCTGCCAATGGCTGCCCATCATCTGATTTTGTTGTCTCATTAACCAGTCTTGTAAAAAACTTGATGCAGGTAATGGGAGCATGAAGTAATATTAACATATCATATTATGATTGTTTTCTGGCCCTAAAATCAAGTTAATAAAGAGGAGCGTGCCAAAATAATTAGGCATTGCCTGGTAGAGAAAAACACAGGATGAACCTGGTGCACTTTTTTAGCAGGACATACTCTTGCATAATTATTTAATGATTCATGTATATTGCTTAAAGATGAGCTTCATACGAGAGAAAAACAAGAAATCATGTGAGATATTTTCCTGCTTTGTTTGTTACAATATATGAGTAAACCATGAAGCATGTTGTTAAATATAAAATGTTGGTTTTGATTTTGTCCTTATTTTTCTTATATGTAAATAGCAGGTGGTTGGTAGAGAATAAAAAAGAACAATAGTGTAATCCAACTCTAGAAAATGAAAGGTAAATAGTTGAATGTTTTAAAGACTATTTCTTGGTATTCTGCTGCCTACTAAACACTTGGACAACTTTGTTATATAACAAACCCCATGTTTGATGTTTTAATTAAAGGGCTCCAAAAGAACTTCAGAAAAGTCATAATAAAGACCATCAACCTACAGGTAAAAGCAATCCTAGTGTTTCCAGCATTTCTTCAGTTAAAAAAAAAAAAAAAAAAAAAAAAAAAAAAAAAAAAAAAAAGGGGGGAGAAAATTCTCGTATTAAAAAAATTTAAAATCTCTTTTACTAAATTGGTCCTGAAAGTTCCTCTTAATAAAAACAAGGACAGCATAAAGAACAATATATAGAAAATCTTAACCTAATTATGTATAACAAAAACAAGGTAAAAACATTGTAAATTTGCCAGGAAATACTACTTAATTTGTATGTATTATTTGACAAAGCACTTATTTAATCATTCAGGTAAACTTTGCAAAACTATTTCAGCATGTTGGTGTTTTTTGGGTTTTTTTTTTGTTTGTTTAGTTAGGTTTTTTTTATTATGCAAAGAAGAATTGTCCCTTTTGAGAATGTCTTGAGAACACATTATTATAAAACATCTTGGAGAATATGGGAGATTGCTTATCTTTCTATATTTAATAAGACAATCTTAAACTGCAAACTCTAGTTTTGCAGTAAGTAAAACAGATCTCCTGCCATCATGTGGAATGTAGCAGTATCTCCTTTCTGAAAGGATCTGATGTTTGAATACCACAACAGCAAATAAATGGTGACAACAACATTATTTTGTGTCTCATTTGAAATCTGAAGCATGCTTACAGAATATGAGCATTTTGGTAGGCAGTGTCCACCATAATCTTTAGTGAAACATCCTCTGCAATTGTGATGGGGAAGCTCTGCCTATGAAGCTCTGGTAAAAGGGATCCATTTATTTTGATTCCTGACATCAGGAATGTTAAATTACATGACAGATTTGAGGCTCCTCCACACAGAATTGTGTCTGTATTATATATCTCATTGATTTCAGTGAAGTTATACCAGGAGGTTTTGGTTATACTACATTCTTGTTATCACTATCAGAGTGTTTGAAAATATGCCAGGCCTGATGCTTATCTATTTGTGTCACTTCTACCATTTCCAGAGCAGAATAAAGCCAAGCTTGCCTCTAGAATATCTTGATTGACTTCCAGAGCCCATATTAATGAAAAATGTGCATCTGCATAAGTGCTTTCAGAGCCACTGGACTTTTAAAGGAAACTCACCCCTCCTGACCACACAATTGGAGGCAGATGGACGTCCCTGTCCAACAGGAATTCAGGTCTTCAGCGTGGAGAAATTGGTCTTGGTGGAAAACAAAACAAAAGTAGCACGTGTCCAGTTATCAGGTCAATCACAAAAGTCCAAAGTGGTTGAGAGAACCTCTGGAAATCTCCCATCCAGCTTCACACTCGGAACAGGTTGCTGAGGACTGTGTCAAGTCAGTCCAAAGATGATGATTCCACAATAATCGGATCCCTTTTGACTTTGATCTATTTTTGTCCACATGTAACCTTAATCCAAAGTTTTCTTTTTTCTTTTGGTGTAGACCTTTTTCTAGGCTCATAGAAATACTCCAAATTATGGAGGATTCCTCTTCTTGCTGCTCTAATCTGCCCAATGCTTTAGGCAAGAGCTAAGCCTAAGCTTGCAGCTTAGTTTTAATGTTCAGGTCTAGGATATATTCTCCCCCCATTGATAATTTTGTTCTTTCCCATCACTCTCTGTAGCACTCTGCCCTTCCCTTTTAACTATTTTTTCTTGTTTTGCTTGGCAGCACCTCACTGACCCTTGTTTAGAGCCTGATAATTTTCTGAGATGACCCAAAAGAACCTTTGCTAAAGGTGAAGTTGATACACGAATCTCTCTGGAAACAGAAATCATTGACAAAATGAGAATATTGGCTTCCAACTACCCTGAGTTTTCACATTATAACCTGTGTTAAAGCTGTCAGTTATGAAAACAACAGAAAATCAATGCACAGTACTGTATTTGCTCCTATATTAGGTCGCCAACTTGGGACATTGGAGAAAAGACTCCTCAGTCTGTGAACTCTCTTTGCAGGGCTGACCACTTGAGCCCGTTTGGTCTCCAACTGGACTTTATAGAAGGCTCACTAGGTAAGGATTTAGACAGATGAGATGATTGTCAAAGGATGTCCTAAAATGGCCAGAGTATGGGTTATCTTGTCTTTGAAAACCAGGCGCATTAGAGTGATGCTCAATAGAGTGATTTTCAGTTTTGTCAGACCATGCTAAGATGGAATCCTACTTCTTGGCTATAATTAAAGAATATACATTCAGTTTACAGAGTAGTAGAGGAAATATTCATATTTCTTAGAAATATCAATCTATTTCAGACTGAATTCTGGAACAATATTGCATAAATCTTGACTGCTCTCAGATAAAGGTTTTGGGTTTTTTTTTTTAAGCTTTACAGAATTTCCTACAACAAATACATCCTCTGAAGAAAATTTTAATTTCCTGTTCTCTTCAGAAAAGTTAAATTTCTCTTCATAATGACTGACATATCAGTCAGTTTTAATATAAAAAATAAACATTTCTAGGTAACACTAATTGAAAATATTGTTATTTAATAGCATTCATTCTTGAAATTATTTACTTTTTTTTTCCCCTGGCCCTGGGCAAGTCCAATTAGACAGCTTGTTTAGGGTGAATATGAAATCCTTTAAAACAGTCAGTTCTGCCTAAGAAAAGTTGGAAAATTATCTAATCTGTTATATTTCTCCAGTAATGGGTGTAAGCACTGAACTAAGAAGAAAGATGTATTCAGCCACATGAGAACTTGCCCAGCATTAGGTAGCCAAGAGATCTTGCACCTCACAGGCACTCCCTGATCTCATGAATTTCCAACTCTATTTACCCATAATATTACTGCAGTCCAAGCTGTGCTTTGGAAAATAGTGTGCTTAAAACAAAAATAAAGTTTTCCAGATAAATATGTATTTGTCATTTATTGTATCAAATACCCTGCTGTGACAATTGAACATTGGACCAATATGCTTGGGCATGATGTGTTGTTTGCTGCTTTTCTGGCTTGTGAGAAGGATTTGGTCCTCATTCATTCAGTGGTAACAATGAATTTGTAGGTGTTGGGTAAGGGAGTTTTTAACTTGGGGGTTTTGACTTTCTTCTCTGTAAAGTGGGGTGATTCTCAGTCCACAGGATTGCAGTGAGGTCCATATCAGTTGTTATTCTTGGCTTAGACTTCAGCCTGAGAGGTGTGCTTGAAGATGTCTTTTTTGTTGTTGGTTTTTGGGTTTTTTGTTTGTTTGTTTGTTTTTGATTGTTTGTTTGTTTTTTGTGCTGTTATGGCTAAGTATTATGCTACTTTTTAGGTCAGATCATGACCTCCTTACTCAGGCAAAATTTAAAGTGATCTGACTCCTGTGGTTATGACTGAATATCAAAAATGCACCATTATTTAGACTTGGTATTTACAGGGAGAAATACAGTGCATATTTAGTTGTGTGTGTTTCTTTAACAGAACCTTGTGAATTCTTATCTATTTTTCATGTGTACACTTACTTATTTCAAACTGTTTATACAAGATAACTAAAATGAGTAAGAAAGGAAAAAAAAATCTTGCATGTGTTTAAATACACCAATGTGATGCATTAGCTTTTTACAAATACCCACAATACAATGAATATGTAGCTTTCCTATTACAAGTTCAAGTGGAAAAGCGACACAAAACCAAATTAATCAGGTCTAAAATTCCGTCTGCAATCTCTTGCCAGATAAATGAGGTTCCTTATGGCCGATGTCAATGGTATTCTAAAGTTTTAAAATCAATAAACAGGCTGTAAAATTGCATCTGTAATCAGGATAAGGAACACAAACATTTACAGAGTAACATGCAAACATAACAAAATACTGCAGCCAGCTAAAATAGAATGAGACACCCTGTTCAGATGCCATTATTTTTAAATGCATGTTTAATTTAGCATCTCAGCTGAGATAAAATGCAGACAGAGCCATGTAAAATTGGTATTACCAACTGTCTGGAGATATCTCCAGATTAACCCACCTATCCACAGCCCATCTATAGTAAAAAAATAAATTAAAACTAAAAGACAGAATGCAGCCTTTTTAGTTTTTGTTGTTGGTGGTGGGCTTGGGTTTTTTTTTTGGTTTTTTTTTTTTGTTGTTTTTTTTTTTTGGGTTTTTTTTTTTTTTTTTTTGTTTTTTTTGTTTGGGGTTTTTTTTTTGTTTGTTTGTTTTTTTTTTTTTTTTAAATATTGTACATCATTCTCGAAACATTGAGAGATAAAGTTTAGCATTGCAGAGAGCTGGCTATTATTTAGACAAGCCACAGCACCAGCACCAGGAAGCTTCCAGGTGAACGTGTTTCTGGAAAGGTCTCTATGTGTTCCAGCAAGTTGTTTCAAGTGAAATGTTTTGGAGAGCTCTAACAGGTGTTTTGGGAACACATTGTGACTTAACCTAGGGCTGCTGCTCTGCAGCCTGGCCTGTTTGTTCACACATCCTGTAATATAGGACAGATTTTTCCAGAGCTTGGAGTATAACCCACAGCACTGTGAGCTTAAAAACAAAACCTTACAAGTACAACAGAATGATTTATGGGGCGGGGAGAGGGATAAAGAAAATAAATGGAATGGGAAAAGTGCATTAGGAATGAGGTGGGTGATGGAGTTGGTTTGGATTAGGAAATAAGCACGAACAAGGGGCACTTCTCTGTGAAAATGAGCTGTCAGACTAAGAATTGGGGGAAAGGTAGCACTTAGATGTACACAGACATTTTTTACAGAAACATCTACCTTTTGTTGTTGATGTCTTGGGAACAGATGGGGAGCATTTGGTTCTTGAAATAATGAGTTGGACCAAAGAGACTTGATGGGTCCTAGTCTATAGTGACCTAGAAACCTACAGAAACCTAAATTCTTAGGTTTCCAGGGAAATTTTTATGATGCTTTGTGCTTTGTCTCAGCTCCTGGAAGATGTGACTATGGAACGATCTCAGATTTTATAACAGCAGAAATGAATCCCTGAAGTGAAGGGTGGGTTTGTTTTTTGAGTCCTTGTTCTGCCATGGACACAACTGTTTAACAAGTTGCCTTTTCCTTTCCGTGCTTCAGTTCCTAATCTGTGAAATGGAAATGAGTGTTCTTGATTTCCTCATAAGAGTGATGTGAAGATAAATACATTCAAAAAACATGAGAGCTCCAATAATCCATGGCATACTTGACTACCTTAAAAAATTATTAATACAGGACAAATGAAATGAAGTTTAATGATGTGCCTGTACCTGAATAACCCTAAGGGCACAATAATCAAAAGCCAAAGGAAACAATTTGATGTCAATCTCATGAATTCTTGGAACAGGATTCTGGTTTCTTTTACAGTAATGGTTGACAAGATTGCCATCAAGAGCTGTGTGTAAGGTATGTCTCCACTTTAGTTGCAAGCAGAGCGTTGAGATAGCTGTGTTAGATTTAAGCAGAGTACTGACATAACTACTTCAACACAGAGCTCTGAGCAAGGTATTACCAAGGTGAAAAATGGTGGAAAAAAGGATTATATAATATATACTAGGAAAAACACCAGAGAAAATACGGTTCCTCATCTATAACTTACTTCTTTTAAGGAACATTCTTTCGTACAGGTGGTTTCCAAACATGTTTTAGCCCCAGTTATAAACAATGCACTGTGTAAGATGAAGAGACATGATCAGATGAGTAAGCGGGAGAGAGAAAAGAAGGAGAAAGGACAAAATGTATTTCAGGAATGAGCTGAAATCTATTTTTAAAGTTATCAGGGAATGGAGCCATAAAGGAATTGAGTAGTCATTTCAGGATATAGCTCTTATTTTCTTGTAACTATTAGAAAATGTCCATTTAGGGGTTAATGACACATCTGGAGGGATGATCAAGGAGTGTGGAAAGTATATGACATAAGAGAGAGATAACAAAAATCTGAGAATGGCCTGGATTTACCCCAACTACACTGAGCTGTTCACTTAGGCTTCCTCTGGGTTCCTTCTGTTGTTACTGGGGTTTTCTGTAGGAAGAGAGATACCCACTTCTGTAGAGTGATTCGGAAGTTTAAAAGCCCTCCTGAGCCTGGTCTAATTTCACTGTAAGCTCTGCTGTGCCTTGATGACCCCCAAAATTCCCTTCCAGGCAAAGTCTCTGTGTGGTCCAATGATCTTGAAACCAGAATCTGGATGTAGCCACTCTCTCCACTGGCTGGAATGCTAATATCTTCCTGCAGATGCTTCTGGTAAATTCCAGCATATTATAGAACCTGAGACAAGGAAAAGGAGTATTTTCAGAATGAGTGACAAAGAAAAGTGGTGGACTGCACATAAGTGGAGTCCTCAGATGAGCACTGTCACTCTAGAATGGAAGGTATACAATTACCCTAAAAGTATATAGGATGGGATTTTCTTTGGGTAGAAATGCCTTCTAGAAACTAAAATTAATCACAGTTGGGAAAACTTTGAAAATATATTTGAGCTCCCCTTTCTTTTTTACAGAAAAAATCTTGATATCGATTTCATCTTCAAGGAGTTACTTCAGTGCAGAAGCCAATTATTAGCCAGGACATGTCGGTGCTAATCCATCTTTAAGACAAGATAAAATCACATTATTTGTTTATTATATTAGGCAGAGTCATTATTTTGAAATTAAAATTCAAAATTTCCCACAAAATAGGGTAGAAAAATATTTATTTTTGCAAATTCCATTGGATATTGATATTCAGGAATTTCTCACTGGGTAAGAATTAAAGTTTCCTACAAGGTCTTTATCTTGTTTAATATAACTAGTGACTAATAAAACTTATCTTGTTTAATAATGGATGAACTAATTATCCCTATACATGTTTAATCCTTTTTAAAACCTGCTAAGCTCTTGGACTTGCAGCTATCATGTGGCAATCAGTTCCACAGGTCAATTATCTATTGTGAAAAAATGTCTTCCCCTTTATCCTCTCTCCATGTCTTGCCATCCCATTCCATAGGATGCTTCATTATTCTTGTAATATGAAATGGGGTAATTGCGAACAACCAATTTTTTGATCTCTATCACATCCCTCATGTTTGTTTGTCTTCTTATTTTCCTGGTCTATTTTTCATTTTAAGCATTTTGTGGTGCCTCAAACTTTTCTACTCTCCATGGCCGAGCCCTTGCTTTCCTCTGTTTTGATGGTGACAGTAAGTTAGGCTCAAAATTCTACCATTTTTCTCATCATTTTATTGATAATCACATAAATTGTAATGTCACTGTCATTGGCTAGTCTTATAAATGTTGCAGCAGTTATAATTGATGGTTTTACTCACTGCCCTAAGTTGCTTAGCCCATATGTTTGCAGCAATTGTTATTATTAAATCACTGTGTGTCTACAATTACGACACTGGGGAGTTGTTATTATTTCCTTTTTCTAATTAAAAGCAAATAATTTAGGTAGTGATGTATTAGCCACTAGAGATGCAGAAAGACCAGAACTTTTCTCATTGCTGCAGTGTCTGATTTTGGCTGCTGGCTGGGTTTGAAGCCTCAAAGGGAGTTTGTGCTCTCCCTGGGAAAACTCATGGGATAAGGCATGCGACTCCTAAAATTAGTCTAACAAACCCAGTGCATCATGCTGAGCATATCTGTTAGATATGGGATTAGACACCCAAGTTTTCCCATTCTGCCTATGTCTGGAGTTATTATCTCTTCCAAATGCACAATGAATATTTAATTAAACTGGAACAGATTTACTGGAAGAGATTGTGAGACCCACAATCTGCTGGACTATCTCTTGGTGGTTAGGGTATTCTCCTGGGAGGTAGAGAAATAGAGATGTGGTTTCAAACCCCCTCAGGAGAAAGAGAAACTTGCACCTGGGACTGCCCTGTTCCAGGTGAAGCCATGAGACTTTTGAATATAAAGGAGTCAGCAAGAGGGTTATAAATCTCCTTTTCTTGGATGAGTTTCTCTGTGCTCTGAGAATGTTTCTGGCTTAGGTCCTGTGAGCCAGATAGGCAGGGAAACCACCTAGTTTGCAAATCCAGTCCATGGTGGAATGAGAATAGGTGTGGAACACCTTGGCAGCATGAGCCTGTTGCAGAAGAGGGTTTTACTGGAAGAATGGTGGCTGTGGTAACTCTTTTGGTCGGGAGATATAATGTGAGGTGAGGTTTGTGAACAGTCAATGGCTTTATTTAGACCAAGTAATATCACTGGAGAAAAGAAGTAGGTGTGTTAGACAGATAAGCCCCCAACATTCTAATTTTCTTCAGGCTTGCAACAAACTCAGAAATATTTCATGTTAATAACAAACCATGCTATTCTATGTCAGTTTGAAATTAATAATTTTTGTTGTGTAATCGAGTCTAAAGGAAAGACAGAAAATTATGGAAACCTAGGTGTCTACAGAGTCAGGCAAAATTTGGCTATTTTGAGGGTCTAAAACTTTCCCTTTGGCTTCTGCAAATTTTTTCAAAAACTGTGGCTTTGACTTTTTAACACTGTTTTCCAGCAAAAGAATGAAGCCAGTAGCTGTACTAGTAAAACACATTAACCAGTGCTGCTCAGAGTTCCCATCCTCCACGAGTGAAGCATTAGGGACAGCACAGGGAAGGATGACGGTTAGAAGCAGATGGTGAGTAAACTGTTAAGAGTCCAACTTCATTAGCATTGCTTTGATAGATTAATGGTGCCCTGAAATCCTGCCAGGTAGGCTGTTGCCAAAGGTGCCATCTGTGTGGAAAAGCATACGCATCAAGAAATTCAGCAAGAAAAAAAAAAAAAAAAAAAAAAAAAGAACAGCTAGCTCTTCATCAGTTACACCCCAAGTTATTTCCACCCACCATGTGCTGATGGAAAACCAAAAAGCCATTAGTAATTATAAAAAATTTGAATTATATTAAAAAATAAAAATTATAGCAGAATGTCCTGCTCTGTACTTTCAGGCAGTAGGTCTCCTCAGTTAATACAATAGTATCTTATATTATCATTATTATGTTGTCAACAATATCAGAATCATTGTATTTATTATTTTTACCATTACTTGCAGTGTGGACACACCTTGAAAGCCAATTGCTGTATGAGTTTTCATTTCAGTGGTAAGAGGTAAAACCTGTCCCAGAGAGTTTAGCAAAGCATTTTTCAATTCCATTCTAGTTTAAATAGAAACTGTTTCTATTTAGTTCCCATTCAAGCCAATACCTGTTTCATAATCAGTTTGTTAACCCTGAATGAGTTTGACAAGTTTCACAATCAAAAAGTAAAAGGTATAGAAAGAGGAGAGTTCCAGGGGGTAGAAAAAGATGGCCAAGGTTTCAGGTGGGGGACCAAGGTAGAAACTCAATCTCCCCTGACAGATCCTTAGCATTTTTCATATAAAAAAGTTTTTTCTTAACTCGCTGTAGCTATGAGAAGGCAACTGAAAGTTTGGTGCTGCACTGGATTAGGAACATGAGTGTTAGCAAATGTCCTGTGGTGGAGTGCGAGATGTCACTTAGAAGAGCTAAATATCTCACAATTCTCCTTTCCTCCTTATTCCCTTCAGCTGCAAGTAAATCTGTTCCTAAACATGATTCATTTCTGTATAACAAGATACAACAGTGAGATTATTTCAGGAATCTCATCAGGCATGCTGGGTTTCAGTGCATTATCTCTGATAACAAGAATCAAAGATCCAGCCTCTTCCCACTGGAGCCAATTTACGGAGCTCTCACCTGCTGCATGATCAAAAAGCCTGTGGGCTACATCAGCCTTGCCCAAGGTCTGCAAAGCTTGTGGTGTAGGACTAAGGATGGAGGCTCTATGGACTAGGAAAGATGGAGAAGGCAAAGGGGCAGCAGAGGGCCAGTGTGACCTCTTTATTTAAGTAACAGAAATCAGCTCAGGTGAAAAATATCTTGACTTCAGGCTCCCTTACCCAAATTATGTGTCTCCATTCAAGTGCCTAT
The DNA here is from genome assembly GCA_013396955.1 of Regulus satrapa. Classification (NCBI taxonomy): domain Eukaryota; kingdom Metazoa; phylum Chordata; class Aves; order Passeriformes; family Regulidae; genus Regulus; species Regulus satrapa. Next base: position 265,183 of record VWZN01012381.1, on the reverse strand, counting down.
TTCGGGTGGTTTTTAAACTTTTTTTTTTTTTTTTTTTTTTTTTGTCTATATGAGAGAGATTCAATCAACCAAATGTGTGTGGTCCACCTTTCTAGCCATGGGCTCTTTCTGGCATTTGTGACACCCTGGAGTAGCAGAAATGGTCAGAGATGGTCTGAGGGTCTCTTATAAATCCCAAGTAAAATAAGTAAGGCCTACAAACATATTAGATATGTCATGGTTTCTCAAGTGGCACTAAATATCTGTGTGGGCAACTGAGTCAAGTTTGTATTAATGTAATTATACCTCTAAATGTAGGTGTCTGAATCTAAAGCTGAATAACATCAGCTTTGTGCTGAACTGACCTCTGACAGAAAATTTTGCAGGGCAAAATAAACTCCAAAAACCAAACAAAATGAAATCAAACTTTATTTAAATAGTACACTTCAGTTAGGCAGGTCACACTCAAGACGAAATATTGGCCCAGATTCCTGGTTTTTGGTCCAAACAGGTTGCCAGTGCAAGCCAGCCTTGCATGTAGTGCTGTGGAGCTGAACACAAACCCAACCTACATTCCAATAGCAGCTAAGCAAAATTTTAATCAGCGATGGCAACAGACAGAAAGAGTAGATGGAAAAGTTGATACCAGGAAAGGAGGATGGTAATATTGATGACATATAATTATGTGCCATATTAGCAAAGGCTGGGCAGGTGGGGCGGTATCCATTACAAATGTTGGCTGTGTTTAACATGTTGGTGAAGCCTGAGCCACTTGCACAATGTTGACCGTGACTTCAAGTAAGTTTTAGCCGAGCTCAGTTGCGTTCAAGGCTTAGCTCTCGATTCTCCACCTTCTTTAAGAATGTTCTCAGATCTCACCAGCCTCAAACCCAGCTAAATCCATGTATTAATCACAGTTAGCTGGCATGGTGCTGCACACAGTTTTTCATGGGTTGTGGTGAGAATATCCATGGATTAAGCCAGCCTTACCAAATATTTCCCAGGAAAGAAAACACACAGAATGTCCAAAGTTCATGTTAATGTTGATTCACGGCATATTGATTTTCCAAGGAAGCAATAAATCTCCTGTGGATTTAATATTTATTCTGACCTATCCTTAAGAACCATGAAAAAGAATTGAATGGAATTAACTATACTCCATTACAGTAATCTTTCAGCAATGTTTTTGCCTTCATGCTAAATTAACAATGTCTGCAATGTTTTTCAATTCATTTTAAATATGGACTAGCTTAGAATAAGTCTAGATTTGCAATGTACATACTCTATTGTTTGTTTAAAGAAAGCCAGTTTAGTTATTCTTATGTTTTAACCTGTTAAGGTTGTTTTTAGTTTTAGAATACTGCACATGCTCAATTTAGTTTGCTAGCAGGCTCCCAAAATTTTATTCATATTGTGAAATCACATTAAAAAACCCCCTAAAGATTCATTAAACATTAGAGACAATGTGAAATGAGAAGAAGATGTTATACTGATGTTCTGTCTAATACAGACTACCAAGTTTTCCTTGGCTATTTTTATACTGAGCCCCATTATTGTGATAACAGTAAGGAATCCCAGTCTTCTGACATCTAAAACCCAGGGATGGGTTTTGAAGATTTGAACTTACAGTTGAGCGGGTAAGATTTGAAACTCTTTCAGTAGATCTTGCTGATATCTGTCCATGTGACACTTTTTAAACATTCACATCCACAGCTACTCTGGGAAACATGTCTCACCATCCTCACAGGGAGAAATTTCCTTTTTGTCTGTCCTAAGTTAAGATTTTTCCATTTGTGAGTCTAGACTGTGAACCCTAAAAATGTTTGTAGAAATTCAGAAAGAAGTTGTTATTTGGATAAAATATTCTCAGATCTGTAGGACTGTGGTGAAAGAAGGCATGCCAGAAAAACATCAGAGAAATGAAATTGTCTGCATCAATTTGAAGGCCTAATCTGCCTTACTAACTACCTATTTATTTTCCATTGGCATTTTAATATATTGAAAAGAGTGCCAAAATACTGATGCATATCAGATTATCTGATATGATGTTCCTCAAATAACACATGCACTGTACTGCTCTATGTTTCAGTAACAGAATATTCTAGGAGTGGTCTCCTAGAATATCACTTATTCAGGATTTTCAGTATCCAGCATAGATTCTTTTACACCTTTTCGACTAAGGAGACAGCTTCTTTTTCTTTTTTAATTACTTGAGGGTTCATCTTTCTCCTTCTTCATTTCCCTCTGGTTTTGATGAGAATAGTTTCTGTACCTCCACCTCTCATTTATTTTCAATTTCTGAAGCCCAGGTTAAGGAGTGCCCACACCCAAACAACAGTGACTAAGACTTTGAAATAACATGAGGCATCTTTAACTTATTCTCCAAACGTGTAGCAATGAGTGAGGTGCAGCCTGAAGAAATTGGGTGAGACAATTTCCCAAGTAATGAATTAATAAATGTTGCAATGCTTGTTAGTGCCAGCCAAAATCTCAACTTGGCATGCTAGAACGTGATCAGAGTTCTCCTGGCAGCCACCTTTGCTTTGCTGGACAAGGTTCTCCTATTGTATTCAACTAATGGTAAAAAAAGACGGATTTTATATTCAAGTTATGCTTTAAAATAAGTACTGAGGAGGAAATTCACAGAGCAATAACTGGAATAATGCAGCAGGATTAAACTGAGGCTGAGGTCTGTGCCTGTTTCCAAGAACAAGGTTTCAAGTCAGTCCTACTCCAGCTGACATTGGAAACTACTTAACCATGTAACCATTTACCATCACTAGAAACCATCACGTAAGTTTATCAGGAATGATTTTTCAGCCTCCTGTATGACAGGATAACATACAACCCACACCCACATTTGTCTGATCTAATTTTGGCTATCTTAATTTTTGATATTTAATCTAAACTAGCTATTCAAAGTGACGTTACAGGTGAGACGCAGAGAGAGGGACACCTTCCAACACAAACTATTCTAAGTTTTTAAGGTGCATCCATCACAAAATCTCTGTGATTCAATATGCTCAGTTTTGAAGCTAAGGAAATAGAATCATAGAATAGAGTCATAGAATTGTTTGGGTTGGAGGTGACCTTAAAAATCTTGTTCCAACACCTTGTATTGGGCAGGGACACTTGTTCCTAGAGCAGCTTGCTCAGAGCTCCATCCAGCACCTCCAGGCAGGGGCATTTTTGAAAAATAAGCTGTTAAATTTTAAGGTAGATGCAGTTCCATGGTGAGAGCATCCCATTCCCTGCAGTGAAGCACAAATACACAGATAAATGTGCCCTCCCAGAGAGTTTGAGGATATATCTGTGTAAAGAAATAAAGAAATGCTACCCACTAGCTTAAGAAAATTCACCATTTTATGCAACTGTTTATGTATTCCAAGAGCAGGTTGAACTTGATGATCTTGGGGGTCTTTTCCAAGATTAATTATTCTATGATTCCATATAAATGAGACTGTGTGGCTTAGACTGAGTGACTAATTTGGGCCAGAGGATGGTCCAGGGCAGAGTCCCTTGAGGTGGTTAAGAATATCTTCATTGCCTTAGAGGGCCTGACCTTTCTAGGAGACCAGGGGCTTTTGTGAATTCCTTGTCCCACATCTGAGTTTATAGGATCCAAATTCCGAAACTAAAATGTGAACTAGTATCTTTCGAGTTTCTAGTCAGGCTCTGGAAATCAAGGCCCAAGAGTTTGGGGTTTTGACTCTTCATCTCCCCAGTGGGACTTAGGCACTTAAGCCTCTTTAGAAATCTATGTCTCTGGACTTGAGCCACCAAAGCACTGAGCTGCACACATATTTTTCACAGGAGAATGTTGGTTTTCCCATGTTATTTGTGATTCATGTTAAGCATACGCTTAAAGGCCTTCCTGGCTTGGAGTCTGAAAAACATACCTCCTGAAGCCAAATTTTCAACAGCAGCCTGTCATGAGGGATGGAGGGAGGAAGGAAGGGAGGGATTGAGACTCCAGCTCTGGGTATCCAACATTATCCCATCATATTTGGTATCAGGGGCCTTCTCACTTGCAAAACAAAGAACACAATATTCAGGAACAGGAGCCCTTGGCATGCCTGGTATTTATTATCTTCTCTATCATTAAGGAAGATATATTAGACCTCACTTTTCAACCTCAGATGGTTGTTTTAAAGATTCATTAGTTAATGTTTTACAGCACAGAAAATGTAAAGTGCTACTATACAAAATATTATTAAGTGCCTGCAGGGTCTTGCTATCTAATGTGGCTGAATGGGAGAGGCTCTGAACCATGGAAATTAAGAAATTTTAGAATAGTTATTTTCAATTTGCATTATTTTTAACTCTTAGTTGTTCTAATATTGTCTCAGCAGGGTTTGGAAATATTTACCCTATTCGCTGTATTTTTCTATTTTCTTTAACACTCACTTTTAAATAAACACAAGGCCTAGGCTTTTATCTGCATAAAGAGTTGTATTGGCTTAAATAAAGGTGTGATTTTGCACCAATTTCATTTATCCTAATCCTTTTATTTCAATTTTAAATGAAGCTTATTCCAGTTTGGCATAAGCTGATTCAGAACAAGTTTACGATAAACTGAGATAAGCCACTTTAAAACTGAAATTAGTGTGTCCACATAGGGATTTGCTCTAGTTTAAGCAAGGCTATGAATCTGAACACAAGTTATCGTGGCATAAGCTAGAAAATGAATTTACAGCTTGCAAATGATTAAGCAGAGCCTGCTAATGTCCTTAACCCTGAGCACCTCCTCTCCAAAAACTTAATTTTAATCCAGAGATAACCTACCTACAAATACCACCCTATTTAAAACAGGGTGGAAACACACAGGCATTAAATCCTAAGACCATGGAGTAGTATTGGTTTGGAAGGAACCTTCAAGATCATTGTGTTCCAACCCTTCTGCCATGGACAGGGAGACCTTCCACCAGACCACGTTGCTCAGAGGCCCATTCAGCAGTCAGGACTCGATATATTTCCAATGAGAAAAGGAGAAAAAGGGGAATATATTTAGGGAAGGACTGTGCCAGAGCTTGGACTGCAGTCCTCTAACTCACAGGAATGCCAGAGAGGACGGAGCGGGGTTGGCCAGCACTCAGCTTTAATGCTGTGTGTCTAATTGCCAACAAACTTCAAATTCACCCTTCTTGCTCAATCTTATTTGTGTGTCTGTGTGCTGCCTCGCATCCATGTGAACGTGTGCATGGACACGCTCTGGATTGCTGCTGTCCCAGTGAGTCACTCTTACCCTAATCAAAATTGTGGCCATCAACACTGCTTTGTCTTAACACAAGTAATTGCACAACTGGTAGACTGACAGGAGGATGGAAAACCAAATGTATGCAGGGGTGTTAACAGAAAGGGATGGAATGTGGCTTGTTCTGCTATGAGAGCAAGACAAAATTAGCAAAGTAAAAGAGAGCTTAGGGGAAAATTGAAGAAAAGTAAATAAAGAGAGAGAGAGAAATAATTCTTTTGCTTCTTACGTCAATATTAGCAACAGACACGCTATGGATAAAATTAGAGAAAACAGTGAAAATTCTTTTTGGTCTCTAATTTTGGATAATATTTGTTCAAAATATATCTGATGTAAAACACTCGGAAAGAATCAAAACTGGGTTGCATGTGAAAAATCTGTATTTTCCTATAATACATATTTTTACTTCTTCTTACTACAAATTTTTGTTACCTGCTGTCTGTCAAGCACTGATAAACATGATTAGCAAACAAAATGGGGGTATTAAAATTTTCTCCTTCACTTAATTTTTAATTTCATTCAAAACAGATTGAAGTTTCTATAAAATCAAAAAACTAAATTTAGGCTCTGAAAACCTTATTTAGAAACTTAAGTGAGAACCTTATTTAGCAAAGATCATAAGCACATGTTTAAATTGATCCTGGTTCAGGAATGTGCTTAAGTATATGCTTTAATCTGATTAAATATGTGTTTAATGTTAAACACATGTTGAAATGCTTTGCTGAATTGTGGCCTGATTTTCAAAAGTGTTAAGTACCTTGAACATCTCATTAAGGTCAAGAAAAGCTGCATGTCTTCATGCTCTTACCCATCAAGGCATTTTCTTACATGTTTAATTTCAAATTTAGGAGCCTAGCCTTTTTTTTTTTTTTTTTTTTTTTTTTTTTTTTTTTTTTTTTTTTTTTTTAAGTAAAATTTTGAACTCAGTTTTGCTGAAAATAAACACAGTAACATCTGGATTCATAACTTATCTGAACTATCTACCACTAATGAGTTTTCAAAGTTGGACTGAAGGACTGAAAACTTCAGCCTAGCTTCAGTTTGTTTGGTTTTCTTTTGTTTTTGTTTTTAAAATGTAATTTTTAGTGCTCTCTGTTTCCATTTAGAAAGGCTCTGCTCTTTCCAGTCCCAGCCAACACCGAGAAGTGAAAAGGTATGTGAAAAAAATTATTACTACTAACATTATTAAGTGCTGACAGCATTCTTAGTTTAGTACAAGACATGGCTGTAGGCAGACCCTTCCTTGCACACCTTACTCACAGGTAGTCTGAATTAATTTCAAATTCCAGATGGCTTTACAGGGTGGTTTCTATTTTATCTGAAATAGTTTTCCTTTTTCTAAGTAAAACAAAGAGATAGTTTAGGCTTAGAAAAGTTTTGGGTTTTTTTCTCCCTTATTCTAAGATTATAGCAACTTAAAGACCAGCCATGTTTGGGCTTCTAAAATCTCTGAAAGTCTACTTCATCCTATGGCTCTTTTTGCCATTGTTACTAAGGAGAAACAGCAGCTTTTAAAGAGCTTCACACTGCATTAATATCTATATATGTAGGTTTTTGCATTATGTGTTTTTCTTCACAAAGAACATTCCTATAACCTTCACCCACATATTTTGCTTTACATCAATAGCAGCTTTCCTCTTGACTCAGAAAAGCTTTAGATCTAACCTAAAAGCCTTTCTGCAGCTGAGCCTTGCTAAGGGGAGGCAAATCTTAGCCTGTTCCCACCTGCTTATATTCACAGTTTTCTTCCAGCCCCCTCCCTTGCTAGGAAGGTATTTCTCACTTCTGGCCCCCAACAGACACACACAAAACATGTCAGCAGGGCAGCAGCTGCCTGATCAAGTTCTGTTAAAGTGCTCTGGAGGAGAAATTCCTTCTTGCTTTTAAGCAGACCTGGGAGGTGATGCAGCTGCACCAGGACACTGCTGCAGCTGTACCTTTGTGTGAAACCAAACTAGTCACGAGCAATGCAGGCTCTGGGGCAACTGCAGCGTTTGTGATGCCAACCCGAGCCCAGCTGTGGCTCAGCCTGTGCAACAAGGCTCCTCTCAGCCCCATTCCAGGCCTGCCCCCACTGCAGCCTCACATCCTCCACCTTGGTTTCTATGTCCTTTGGTCCCTCTTTTAGAGCAGGAGGCAAAGTGGGAGATGTTCTTTCTTTTCTTTCTTTTCTTTCTTTTCTTTCTTTTCTTTCTTTTCTTTCTTTTCTTTCTTTTCTTTCTTTTCTTTCTT
>VWZN01012381.1:228318-239817 GCA_013396955.1 Regulus satrapa | reverse complement strand
AAGAGAAAGATGGAGAAAAAATTCTAATGTCAGAAAAATATGCCATTATATGCATAAGATTTTAACTGTGACAAAATCAGCTGTACATTTGAACCACTCAGCTGAGTAAATCTGAGGATAAGTGGTGGTCCAGATGTGTTTGGGACAGCCTAGTGCATGTCAAAAATGATTTATCCTGGACTTTAGGTTTCAAGAATTTTTTATTGGTACTTTACAAAATATGTGATAATTTTAAATAATAGTCAGGAATTAGGGAAAAAAAAAAAGTAATTTTAATGGATGTATTATCCTGTACTGATGAACAATATTTACTAACTGAAACCCTCACCAATAAGCAGAAAAATGAAATTAATACCCGTTAAAGAGTGATCATATTATTCACACCAAAAATGTCAGTGGAAACATTTAAAAAGAAAAAAAAATCTAACTGTTGGTGTGTGGGGAAAGAGCTTAGGTAACAGAACTGATGCACAGAAAATTCATCCCTGTATCTTGGAATCAGTGCATGTTTTATAAATAAATATTACTCAGTCCTGTTGCAGCCTGGTCTGTGTTCTATGACAATCTGACTTGGAAGAAATGGTGAAGTAGACTGTTAAGGGTGTTAAATGTTGTTGATCCATCAATTAGATTTTTGCAATTTCCACCAGCCAAGAATCCGTAATTCCAGCATTATGATAATGTTAAGTCAAATATATCCCCAAAATAAGTACTACTGAGAGAAGAGAAGAAAGCTTTTGTGTGTTTTGTCTTGTTTTCCTAAGACATTTGAAACTATTAACATTTATAATCTCTCCAAAATGCAATAAATAAAAGAAAAAGAAGAACCAGATGTAGAAGATTCTCTGGCTTTGAGAACACAGAACTTTCACAAAGTTACAGAAAAAAAGAAAAGGTTTAATCTCATGGACTTCAAATGAACAATAACTAATGTCACCTGATAGTCTTTTGCTGATCTCAATGGGATTTGAAGTAAGCTTCTGGAAATAAATATCTTAAAGCAGTACAAATACGAAGAGCTTTCAATTTAATGAGAAAAACAAAAATCTCCAGAAAAAGTATTTTCAGCTTGGATTAATCCAAAAGAATTTCTTTTCTTTTTGTGTGTGAAACAATTCCATAGTTTTAGTGGACAAGTGTTTTGTCCAATGCCTTATATTTGGCTTGTCTGTTATTTATCCTCCTTTTAAGATTCTTCCCTGATGTAAGTTAATCCCTTTGTGAAAACTGCATTTTGAAATACAATAATAAGATGATTTACTTTACTTTTTCTCTCAGTTCCTTTTCCACTCCCCACCTTATCTTCCCTTTCCCTGAAGTTATTTTTTAATTTGTATCAAACAACATGATTACTTTTGAGTCTACAAAGTTTGTTCTATTGAGTGAATTCTTCCCATATACATATACATATACATATACATATACATATACATATACACACACACGCATATATATTTTTTTTTTAAATTTTTTTTTAATAAACCCCCACACTTGATTGTTTATCAAAATCATTGTGTTCAATGAAACCAGAACTTTGGGATAGGGTGGAGAGAGTCTCACCCTAACACCAAGTTGGGATGTGGCCAATGCATCTACTCAGACCCTAAAATCTGGAGGCATTCCTGAGTTTAATAACATCTACACAGCCAATACATCCCACCTTTACCACCAAGATCTGAGTCTCATAAGACAGTCTCAAACTCATCCCGTAAATATAAATACAAGCTTTGCCACAACGTGTTTCACTAATCCAAAACAGTCTCCCCAATCATTCATCACTTGCAATGATACACACAGGTGCTGCAGTGAAGTGCAGCTGTCGATAAAGGCTGATGCCAAATTATTTTCCTGAAGTGAGTTGGCTTTCACTTAGGCTGAGTTTTTGTTTTCTTCTCTTCTATATATATTTTTTTTTTCTTTTTTAGAAAGTAGGGAAGAGGAGAAGGGGTGGGATATATTTTTTCCCCTTTTCTTTAAATAATTTTCTGTCATACTCTTTTAATCATAGCAAATTTTCCTGGCCACTCAGTAGTTTTTGATGCTGCATTCACCTTATGAAGATATGTTGCTGTTCAAAAGTAGTGCTGAGGATCTCAGGTTAAAACTGAAACCAGGAGCTGCCATGATTTGAAAACATTGGATGTAAATTTCATTTCTGGCTTTGATTTTTCCCCCCACACCCTCTTCTCTATTATACATTGGAAAAATTGTTTTAAAATTTGGAGGAAAATATCTGATATCCATCTGCACGAGTATCATGCTTTCTGGCACTCACCAAGAATGGAAAGAATCTGACTTCAAGTCCTCTTCTTGTGAGATCTAGAGCTCAGCCTCATATTTCCACAGTCCAGATAAGAACAATAAAACCAGGGAACTGGCTGAGTTCCAGTGACAGTATGGGGGCAGGTGTCTCTCTGAACTTGCCATTGAAGTGCCTCCATTTTCTATAAATAATTAAACAGTCATTAAGGAAGAGACTTAAAATACAAACTTGCATGTGATCTATACAGAAGCAATAACTACTTAACCAGTTTGCCTCTTTGTTCCAATGAATATTTAATGATTTGATATTAATTGGAGACAAATTCTCCTCGATTTTCTGTACGGAGCAGTGTTGTGGTTTAAGGCAGCAGGCAGCTGAACACCACAGAGCTGCTCACTCACTCCTCTTTGTGAAATGGGGAGAGAACTGGAAAAAGGGTGAAACTCATGGGTTGAGATGAAATTTAACAAAACTGAAAGGGAAGGGGAAATAACAATGATTATAAGAGAATACAGAAAAGAAATTATGCACAATGCAATTGCCACCGTCTGCTGACTGATGACCAGTCAGTCCCTAAGCAGTGGCTGACACTCATTTTATTAAAATACCTCAAGACAGAATGAATTTATTCATATTTTGTCTCCAATTCTCTGTCCAGAGAAAATCTAGATAGTAAGCTTCAACTAAGCATTTCAATCTTAGATAGATAAAGTGAACCTCTTTTTTTTCAGGCAGTGAATATAAATGGTGTATGAGAGTATATCAATAACTACCACATTAAACTAATAGTAAAATAAAGTTTTAGTTTTGCAGTGAAGATGATACAACCACAGCAAATTATGATCAAGGAAGACTGAGTCTTGAAAGTCAGATAACTCCGTCAACATGAAGTATTAATGCATATAAACCCAAGAAGATTCATCAACTTTATTAGTTAATTCAAATTATTGGCTAGTATGCAGAAGGGGAAAAAAAATCATAAACAGTTTCAAGCTATGTCAGGAGAGATTAAGACTGAATATTGGGAAAAAAAATTCTTTATGGAAAGAGTCGTCAAACCTTGGAACAATATGGACAGGAAAATTGAGTCACCATCTCGGGAGGTATTTAAAAAATTGGTAAATGTGGCACTTGGGGACACAGTGGCTCAGTGGTGGATTAGAAACTAGACAGTCTTGGGTTAGCAGCTGGACTCCTTGGTCTTAGGGGTCTTTTCCTACCGTAATGACTCTGTTATTGTATAAAGGTTTCTGTTTTTTTTCCCCTGGCGTGTACAATTGATCCCCAGCAAGGGAGGGCTGTTCTGCCAGTTGTCTCTTGCTAAAATATTTTGGGTACGTTTCTCCTCATTTCTCTCTCAGCTGGAAAAGGTGCCTGCAACATCTCCCATTTAAAAGCACATGCTGGCTGGAGTCCTCAGAGGCTTTTGTTTCCCTGCTAATTGAAGACTTTACTTGGAGATTGCCAGAAGCCGGCAGTATTTCAGGAAAAGCTGGTGGGCTGCAGCACGACACCAGAAGCTCCCAAAGAAGGAGGGTTATGGCCCTTCTTCCCTCACATAAGAGTAATCCCACAGGACCCAGCTCCTGTGCTCCTGAGGGTGGGAATCTGGCTGGCACATCCCAACCTCTGACTCCTATTAAAACAGCGACAAAGGCTCTCCATCCCGGTGTGCCAAGTGAACATCCAAGTGCATAACAATTCAATCCCTCCTTCCTCCCGGATTGCTAAAGCAGCCTGAGACAGCCACTTCCATGACCTTGTGAAATGTCTGCAGCATTGCAGAAACAACCAGTTCCTCTTTGTAGTAGGAGGAGTTTTTCTTGGAAGGAGGGTTGGTTTTATTTTATTTTCCCACCTCGTCCTCCCTCCCCCTTTCCTTGAGCAAATCCCCATAACAAATAAAGTTACACTTCAAGACTGGATTACGCAGACTGTTAGGTTTGCATGCCAATGTTTAGTTTAAGTTAAAAATGATACTTCTGAGAATTCAAATAATATGTTTAAAGTATTTCCAGGCTATTGCTTTGCTTGTATTTGTTTTGGCTCTCTTTCCCTCCACGAATATGTCAGTTTTGAAGAAGAGATGAATGCTCTTCAGTTACAGCCTTTGCCTATTGATCATACATTTAACATCTGTTGACTTTGTTTATGTGCAGCTTTGGAGGGATTTATGGCAAAATTAAGAGTACTTGCTGCAGAGAAATTTTGTTGATGAGACTTTTCTGCTTTCAAGGCAGATATTCTGGGATGGCAAAGAGTCTGATGGGGGTGTAGTGTAGTGTAGTAAGAGCCCACAATAATATTATAACCCACAACCCTACTCATAGCAGAGTGAAGAACCAGAATAGTCCTTCTTGACCTCAAAATGTATGTATATCTAGCAAAAGGTTTTCCTTTTTTTTTTTTTTTTTCTTTTTAATTGTAATGACTTGTCTGGGACTCAGATGAAAAGCCTATGGAATGCCTGTCTCACCTGACATCTCCTGGAAGATATTCCTTTCCATGAGTGTCTTTCTCTGAAAGCCAGCTTGCCTGATATCCCTAACAACATGCTGGATCCTGTACTCTCAGCCTTGATTCAACTTCTCCCGAGGAATGCATATCCTGTGGCTGCATACACCTGAGCTGGCTCCTCACAAGTTACCCCTGGAATCAGACCTGAGAAGAGATGCAGGCCAGGGACAGCTGAGCTGACTTTATATGTGAGCATTTAAAGCTTATCAACTCAAGCTGAAAACAGCAAAAACAAGGCTGTGGCTACAGATACCTGGAACGATGCTGCACAGCAACAGCTGAGGTTGTCCTGGCATGAAGATCTCCTTAACCCATTCTGTAGATTTGTATAGACTTGACAGATTTTTTTTTTTTTTTAGTCCACTATTTATAGCTGCAACACAGGTTTAGAGGGCTGGGGTTGTTCAGCATAAAGAGATAAAGAGAAGGTTTTGGGGAGACATCACTCTGGCTTTCCAGTACCTTAACAGGGGTTATAAAAACAAAGGAGAATGAATTTTTATATGGAGAGATAGTGACAGGACAAGGGGCAATGGTTTTAAAATGAACGAGGCTGAGTTTAGGTTAGAAATTAGGAAGAGATTTTTACTACATGGGTGGTGAGGCCCTGGAACAGGTTGCCCAGAGAAGCTGTGGCTGCCCCATCCCTTGAAGTGTTCAAAGCCAGCCTGGACAGTGCTCTGAGTAACCTGGGATGGTGAGAGAGAACCCTGCCCATAGCAGGGGATTGGAACTTGATGGTCTCAAACCCTTCTAACCCAAACCATTTTATAAATCTACTGTTTTGTGGATGGTTCCTGCCTCCATTTTGCGCTGGTCTTTGAGACGTTTAAATTGGGGCAGTGTTTGTATGGAGGCAAACTCCTCTGAGAAGTATGGAACACACTTCCGCAAGTTGAAGAAGCAGAGGAAGGGGTTAGGGATGCCAAATGAATAAATCTGTAACAAATTTACTTTTTTGACAGTTATCGTTTTCTCTAGTGGTTTCCAGGAGTGGTCCATCTGTTTCTCCTGGAGTTTTTGAAAGACTTAGGAAATCAGCAGGGAAGTCAGGTAGAATATCCTCCAGCTTTAGCTTGAAAGCAAACTGAAGCATAATTTTTTTCAAAATAAAAACCCCTTGATATTTATTTTTGTTAATTATTTGTGGATTAGCTTCACAGAATTTGCTTCCACAAATTTCCTGAGACTTAGTGTTTATTTAAGGAGTACATAGTAGAGGAAGAAAATTAATCTGGAAAATAACTGATCTTTCTGAACACTTGGAGAAAAATATGGGAACAAAACTATTCACATACATTTTATTGTTTTAAATTATGTGTGAATGCAAAAGAGGTAAAGTTGGTCAAGTTAATTAACATTTAGTCAAAACAAAAAAGAGGACATAACAGAAAAAGATTTCTAAAACTTCTGTTTTAGAAATTACTTGAGATTGAGATAAAGGAATAAGTGATTAATTGGTTATCTCATTAGGGCAATAGAAGGATTCCTAACAAGGACACCATGACTTTGACAGTGACCACAGCTATATTGCTTTTAAGAACTGAAAGGGAGAATGGTGATAAGGAAATTGGATAGGTAATTATGCAAAGGTCAGGAGAGGGGTCAGATAATTGCCAAGCTGGTCAAAGGACAAGGCATGTCATCAAAATGGCTGAAATGCTGGTTGTCTCTAAGCTCATTGTCCCTTCTCAAATTGACATCAAAGAAAATGGAAGGCATTGATAATCTCTCTAAGAAGATAATTAAGCAGATGGGCATAAAAATTAAAAAGATAGATAAATAAGCTAATGAATAATGTACCAGAAAAAGAGATGCAAATGTAAATGTTGAAGTATGGATAAGCTTAATAGCAAAATCTTACAAGCTTTGCTAACTTGGAAATTTGAAATAATGGAAATATGAAGGTATTCATTCTTAGTGAAGTAAATTAATTCAGCAGTGGGAAATGACATGGCCCTGCATCTCTTCTTTTTATGAAAACAATTTTTCTTGTGTACATTGTGGTAACAGGGATGAACGTGAAACAAGAGCCAATCTTTCTTCAAAGTGTTCAGTATCTCAGGTTTTGAAACTTTCCCCTTGCTTCCATTCATATCTTTTCCACTCTTCACTGCAGCTGAATGCTGGTGTGGACTTACTGGGGAGACTCCAGCCTTTTTCCAGAAGTGGGAGTCTCCTCCCTGTGGTTTATGTTTCAAACTATTCCAGCTGCAGACCTGCAACATCAGAACCTCACCTATTCAGATTAAGGCTGTGTCAGTCACAGGCTTACAGTGCTGTTAAAATTCAGCTGTAGCCAAGAATTCCAATGTCGACCCCACAGCCTTGCAAGCTTAATTCAGCTTAATTCGGGAGTCCTGAGATGTGCCAAAGTGCATATGAATGCAAAAAAATAAAGATGAAGCAGTATATTTTCCTTAGAGAGTAGGTGTTTTTTCCTCTTTTCATGGGGAAAGAAGTGTTTCTCAATTAGCATCACTTAAACTCTGATTCCTTAAAGCCAATGGCTGCCATGTAAAGATACCATATACTGATAAAATTATTCCCATTTCTATAAAAAAAAAATGATATCATTCCTGTCTAAGGTATAACATCTTTGTTATTAGGATTTTGTATTGTACTCAAGATGTGTAAATGAAGGGAGCATAGCATCGTTTTTTCATTATGATATAGAGATATGGGGTGGGGGTAAGGTAAACAAAACAGAAATTGGTCCTAAACTAACTGAGTGTCTTTGTTTTAGATTTACTGAAGTGGTTTATGGGTAAACAAAACAGCCCCAAAAAACCAAAAAAAACCCCCAAAACAAAACAACAACAACAACAAAAAACAAACAAACAAACAAAAAAAACCCACAAGAAATGCAGAATTTTCACTGGAAGTTCACAGCATTTGTGTTGATGTAGAGCCAATGACCTACTGCATAGGACACAGAATATCTGCATTCTGGTCTGGATACACAGAGCAGGGATTTGAAAGTAAATTTTCTGTCACTGCAAATGTTTCCTGTACACCAGACAAATGGAGAAGAAAAGCCTTTATTTTAAATTCCATCCTGTTCTAAGATCAGGCATATATTTGCATGGAAATTTTGATTTTCCTTTAAGTGACACGTGCAGGGTAAAAATCCATCTATTCTAGTTTTGATGATGACATGAATTTCAGAAAAGTTCAACACTTTTGCAGAAAACCAGAACCTCCTGCACTTGTAATTCTGATTTTAAAATTTATATTTTTATTTTCAGTCTGAAGATGCTCATACAGTGTTGGACATTGTTTTCCTCACTGTATCTTTTAGGGATATTGACAGTTTTGAGACTTACCACAACATTCCTCTGTACAGTGTGGTGAGATACAAACTCCTAAAGCTTTTCAAAGTCAGATCTCATTTATCTGTTTTAGATTATTAAAATCTTTAAGAGACCTGCCTCTGAATGTAGAAAGCCTGAAGGTTTTCAAAGCACCTAATTTCTCTTTGTTGAGCATATAAGAAATGCAGGTGTTTCGGGAAACTTCATTTTTGTTACACCTACAACCCAGATCCAAAGCAGGTGACTGAATTGTTGGCCAGATCTCTGTGGCTGAGCTCATCTTCTCTTTGCATAAGTGTCAGAAAAGCCAATGCAAAATCTTTAATCTTATTTAATTCTACAACAGGAACCACAGGACTGAAGTTATGGAATATAAAAACCAGACCAGAATCTGACCCATAAATTTATTTGCTTCAGGGGACAGAAAAGGAGATTATTCTGTTCTGTTTATATAATTTACAAAATTTAAGTCCATCACAACTCCTTAATAGAGAACTTTGGGATTCCATCCAGATTACCTCAAAATGCTGTATCCTGAAATTGATACTACTGGATACAGGAGGAATATTGTATTGATTCCTGTTTATTTCCTCCAAAGTTTCATACCAGTGATGAACAACTAACAGCAAGATGGTATGACAGGAAAAAATTACTTTAGTGCTGCCAGCTCAGAAGTAGAGAAGCTCCCAGCTTATTTCAAGCAAAAGCCATCTTAGTTTGTCTGCATCTAAAAACTGCACCTGGAGCTGACACCAAAATTTCAGTTTTGTGCCAGATGAAATTTCTTTCAGATAGCCCTGGAAATTGCTGATGTCCAGAAATTTTACTGACTACATGTTTCCATGTCCCTCCTCTCCCATAAGCTCTTGGTGGGCTCCTCATCTACCCCAGGTGGAGCTTCACACACTCCAGCTGGTCACTGACAGAGGAGGCAACACCACCTCCTCATCCCACCTGCCCATTCTTCCTAAAGAGCTGCATCATTCCCTTCCAGCACCCCACCATGCCTCTGTCATGACAATAAGATCATCACCCTGCAGGTGGGCACACTTCTCAAGTTCTCTTGCTTATTCTACACAGTTGTGTGTTGAAAAACAGAGGGCAAGAGAAAGCAAGAAACATGATCTCAGTGTTCTGAAGAAGAAATAATGTTACCCTGCTTGGTCATGGCTGTTATTCAGTGATTTGGATATATGCTTGTCTTCTTTTCAGAACTTTAATTATAATGGATAAAACTGGGAGAAGCTCACCAACAGGTCAAATTGCTTCCCATCCTGGTCATTACTCTGGTTGTGACTTTGGCTGGTCATTATTTGTTTTTACTTCTCTGGAATCCCCCATCTGAAGTCTCCAGGAAATGGGTGCTTGAGCATGACCTTCTGTGACTTTTATCCTCTTTTGCCCCACCGTCCTTCAATCAGCAGGATGAAATCAGCCACTGAGATCTGCTGCAGAGGTGGAAATTCTTCTGACAGACCTGCTGTTCCTTGCTGGCTTCACATCTTAGATTTTTGTCTCTGGTTAGAAGTTAATCCTGATTTAATAAGAGTCTGGCAGGTCTGAGTGTTCACTTTGGGCATTCTGCCCTCTGCAGAGATGAGGAAGCTGAGGGGTATGTGCACTGCATCTCAGTTCTTCTCACTCCACTCAGAAATTCCGTAATTTAAAAACCAACAAAACCCAACATCTTGGAGTGTGTCAGAGACTGCTTTAAAATCGAACAGCTTTTGGAGGAAGCAAATGGATGAATCAACAATAAGGAATCCATCAACTGCCCAAAGTCCCCATTTTCATACAAAAACTTCTTCCCCCACTGTACAAATGTCACTTTCCATCTCAGAAACCTAAGGAAAGATGTGCAATGTGTTGCTTCCTTCTCACTGGAGAAAATCTGACTCTAAAAGCTCACCAGTTTTATAGATTTCAAGTTCTATTTATAATGTCAAAGTACTAAGATATTTTTCATGTTTCTAGTGCCATCACATCTTTTAATGCACTGCCTTAAACTGCCAAAAAAAAAAAGCTCACAATCAAGACAACTATATTTTATATACAAGCTATGACTTACTTCTTTATAGTGGTGCTAATCAGATTTCATTTATTTTTATAGCATTAGGAACATTAACGTTACCCTCTGGAAATGTTTTCCTTTCTATTTGCCCTTGGATAAGATATGTCCTGTATTAGGATAACTTTCTTCCAGAAGATAAATGTTCCCTGATAAAACAATAGTGTTAACCTGTAACAACTGCAACATGAAATAAATGCTGTTGTCAAGTAAACTTTAAAGGGGGGAATTAAAATTAGGGAAAAAAAAAAAAAGAGGTAGAAAAAGAAAGAAGCCCAGGACACATTAAAATACTGCTGTATTGTTCTTTGCTGTCCCCAAAAGCATTTATCTTCCTGGCTATCTCACATGATTGAATAGCAGAGAAGTCACCTGAAATAATGTCAAATGAAAAAAGATGTATTGGAATTGAAGGAAAATGTCTCTGTTCTCAAGACGAGGGAGGAGAGGGTTAGCTGTCACTCATACCAAAGCATGCAAAAGGACTTAGGATGGATGAAATACCCTCAAAGTTTCTATGTGTGAGCTTCATGATGGACTTCAAGTCTGGAAATATTTATGGATACCTTTGTGTCTCTGGTAAGTGTGCTGGATTTAGGTAGGGTTCATCAATAGTTGAAGTCAATGGGCGACTTCCTGCTGATTCCAAAGGGTTTTCAGCTCATCCTGACTTCAGAGTGTGGTCCAGATAAGCTCTCCAAAATCTGCTTGTCATGCAAACGCCTCTACTGCAGTAGTCTTTGCCAGGCAATATCCGTCTGCCTCCCTGTAATTCTTCTCCTGCTATGTTTTCCTGGAATCATAGTTTGGGTTGGAAGGGATCTTAAAGACCATCCAGTTCCACCCCCGTGCCCTGGGCAGGGGCACTTTTCACTGGAACAGGCTGCCCAAAGCCCCTTCCAACCTGCACTTGAACATTTCCAGGGATGGGACATCCACAACTTCTCTTGCTTTCTTTCCCATGACTTTTCTCTACTTATCTACTGTATTCTGATATTAAAAGAAAAAAAAATCAAATTGTAAAATAAAATCAGCAGAGATACTTAAAAACTTGTTTTGGGTTTTTTTTTTTTAAATGTTTATCATGTCAATGTCCTCTGGAGAAAAAGGTTTTATATCAAAAGTGATAAAGGCATGAGGTGTTCCATGAATAAGAGAAAAAATGAGGCACACAAACAGTTGAAGACAAGAATGACAAAGTACAATAATTTAAGGTTTAGGTTTCTTTTGATATTTTCTTGTTTATTTTTATTGTTTGCTTGCTAGCTTTATTCCAGAAGAAAGTGAAAATATCTAAAGCTTTTTTTTTTTTCCCCTATTTTTTTTTTTTTTTTTTT
>VWZN01012381.1:212843-228285 GCA_013396955.1 Regulus satrapa | reverse complement strand
TTTTAATAGGTATTTCGGACCTCTGTTCATTGCTTCCTTTCTTGAAATATTGTCTTGAGTATGGACACTAGATTTACAGGGAGTTGCCATTTACTCTGTCTTAATCCCATGCTGATATACTCTGCTTGTGATTCTAATTTCTCAGGGTCAGTGTCATGAATGTTTCTAGCTCTTCCCTGTTCAGCATCAGCTCCATTAACTTTTCCACAGAGGGACAAAGGAAAAAAACATGCCCATTACATGAAAGCAAAAAATAAAGTGCTGATGCACAGAGTTCAGTTCCTTTTCTGGCACCAAAATAATGCTTTGATGCACTAAATATTTGAATTTTTAAAAATTAATTATTTACATCTGTGGATATGTAAAAAATACACAGCTGTAGTATGTTACCACACAGGTTCTGTACTTCAGGATTAAGTTATATTTCGTGATCATAACAGAGTCACTTGACAATTAATATCTTGGTAAAATGGTACAAGAATAAAATTCTTAGTGTGCTCCAGTTTGGAGGCAGGGAAGCTGAGCATCAATTCACACATAATTGGAGCCCTTGACAATCTCTCCATGAGTCCACTCAGGGGATGCTGGATTTTTTGGGAGAAATATTTGGAAGAGTATGAGAAGAACACACTGTTGTCTTGAGCAAAACCTAGGATGCACCTTCTCCAGCTACTACTGCCATCTTATCTACTGTGTGTTGGCAACAGCAAAAACTTAGTCTTTTGTAGGTATTTTGATTTATTTTTTTAACATATTTTCTATTAAAATACACTATCCCTGTTTAGAAAAAGGCACTCTATGTGTTTCTTCTGTAGGTTCAGCAGCTAAAACTTGTCTTTTTCTTGATAAAATACTGCAATTCAAAGGCAGTCTATGGGAAAAAAAAGAGCTGGGTTTATCTATAAAGAGAAAGAGTTTGTGGGGCATTTGCCTAAAAGTGATACCTCTTTGCCTGACCCTTGCCCCCCTTACCCAGACATACATCTTGGCACTGTCACCAGAGTGAACTGCAGAGGCTTTGGGCTCCTATCCAGCTCTGGAAATTATCATTAGTTTTCCTTAATCACATCTGCAAAAACCTCTGCTCAGCTGTTCCTCTGCTGATGAAATTTGATTTGCTTCTCGTTAGGTATTTTGATTAATTTTTCCTCATACTTTATGACCTTTGCATCTCATGACATAACCCAAAAAGATCTCACTGGATGCCTTTCTGTGCCCTGAACCAGAAGTTTGGTGTGTGTTCTCTTTGTAGTTCCAGAGGAAGGAGGAAGAAAGGGGGATGGAAAAGAGGTTGGGAGCTTTTATAATTATAAGAGCTTTTGGTAAGGCTTTAGCTAACTATTAAGTAAATATGTTTCTTATTTTAACCTCTGGAGTGCCCCAGGCCTCACAGGGATACTTCACATACGTGGATTTTTGCGGTAGGATGTAGGTCATGCTATTGCACTGATTAGCATGGACTTTGCCTTTCAAGATTTGCCTCTGGGTGGGATGTTCTTCCAAGGAGTAACTGGATTAGTCACTAGGTCAAAGACTAAGTGCTCGGTCTTCATGGCCTAGAAATTCAATACCTTGTCCCAAGCTAGATCCATAGAGCCTAACAAATGAACCCTTTCTGAGACTTGCCCAGCATCCATCTACCTGTTCTGTGTTTGAGCAAGAGGCAAATTACTTCTATGCATAGGTCTGAGGGCACAGCTCTTGGACAGGGTTGCTACCAGGACACATGGAAATTTCTAAATTTTTTCTCAGTGTTCACTGAATTTATTGAGATAATTTATAAGCTAAGAAATCACAAATCCACTAAGAACTGTGAGACTGATAAAAAAATAAAAATAGTTCTAGACAGAGATCTTAATCCATTTCTGGCTATAGGTTTTATACTGTGTTTAGTGTTAAAGACATCTGCAAATGAGTGCACACGTGCACACATTGCACTAAGCTTCTTTTTCTCTTTTCCTACTTTCACAGTTAAGGGTTTTCTTCTCACTCCCCTCACCCCCTTTTAATGTCTTTTAAGAGAAAGATGCAGTCAGC
This sequence comes from Regulus satrapa, assembly GCA_013396955.1. Taxonomy (NCBI): domain Eukaryota; kingdom Metazoa; phylum Chordata; class Aves; order Passeriformes; family Regulidae; genus Regulus; species Regulus satrapa. The sequence continues at coordinate 226,248 of VWZN01012381.1, read as the reverse complement.
AAAAACCAGCATTCTGTGGCTAATGTGAATCAAGAGGGATGTGTCATGTATAATGAGACACGAATAGCTAAGGAGATTGCACAGGCTGTATCACAGACACATGGAATTGGATGGTGAATCCCGCTTTATATAGGTCAGCCACTTGCTAAAACATATGATCATATCCCTATTTCCAGGCTAAATGTGCAAATGGACATTTTATATCATCCTTATTCATGATAACATTGTGGTTTATATTCTCTCTCTTTTGCATTTGCCTGCCACATGTATTTGTAGACCCCTGTACTCATTCCCAGACTTATGCCCCCTTACAGCTTTGCTCTTCTATTTAAAACTAATTTTCTTGTAGATGCATAATCAGCCTTGTGCATAATACTCCAGACAAAGACTGAGGTGTGCTTGTGAATGGCATGGTCTTCCTTTGTGAGCAGCAAATGATGTGTTGCCTTAAAATTTCTAATTGGCTTTTTAAAATTTTTTTTTCCTAGCCAAATGACTTTATTGGCTTATTTTTATTCTATTTTGGAAAGATTTAATTCTCATTTGACATCTAGTATAAGTAAGTGAATTATAGGTTCTCTACCAATACAAATGCAAGAAAAAGGAATCTCATGAACATGATTAATTTTAGCATTTTCAGATGGAATTAAATGTCTCTGTGACTCTCTCACTTAACCTCAACATCAAATACGACCTAAGTTAGAAGGCAAGTGCTCAACTTTCCTTGGTCAGCTTGATCACCCACATCTCTCTCAATACCATTTCACAGGAAAAAGTTGTTCATGTGTCCCCACACGTGAAACAGAAACACTGCACTTTTGTGATGAGAATTCAGTGTGGTGAGAATAACACTGCCATTCTGATATCACCTACAGCTCAATGAGCTGCAGTCAAAGAGTTTCTCTTTCCTGCAGTGGGCACCTCCATCTCCCTGACTGGCCAATGTAACCCGGGGCCTAAAATCTACAGACCCGGCTGGGTCCATACAATCTGTGCAACATTACATGCAAAACTTGACATAAGAAAAAAGAAAAAAATAGTCATCTGGGCACATCTTAGTGTTGTTGTTACCCTCTGAGCAATACAAACTCCGGCTTTTGACTCAGGTAATTATTACAGGTGTCCTTAAAGCAGGGATGTTTCTGAAATAGGATTATTAGCCTAAATTGTATCCCTATGTGGGAATATTTATTGGAATTTGTTTCCAGCATCAAGGGTCCTTTGTTCTTATATCATATCTCATCTCATATCTTATATCATATCTCTTATATCATATCTCATATCTTATGAGGAGCAGCTGAGGGAGTTGCAGTCATTTAGCCTGGAGAAAAGGAGGCTGAGGGGAAACAATATTATGTTCTACAGCTCCCTGGAAGGAGGTTGTAGTGGGGTCAGTCTCTTCTCCCATCTGATAAATGACAGGATGAGAGTTAAAGGACAAGAGTGGCATCAGATGAGGTTAAGGTTTGAAATTAGCAAAAAATGTCTTCATGGAACAGGCTGCCCCGGTAGTAGAGTCACCATCTCTGGAAGTGTTCAACAAACCTAGTTATGGCACTTGAGGATGTGGTTCAGAGGTGAACTTGGCGGTGCTGCTATGCTTGGTGCTTGGTGGTCCTTGGAGTTGGATTTGATAACCTTGAAGGTCTTTTCCAACTTTAATGACGCCATAACTCCACAATTCTATCTCTGCCCAGAGTGGATGTCGCATCGTGTCCCATGAAAACACTGGATAGAGTGACCTTCCTGCATTCTGGTAGGGCAGTGCTCGGTGATTAAACTGAATGAAGAACTCTCCCTATGCCACAGAGGTGCTTTAGGAAATCAGTCACTGTCCTGAAAGATGAGAGAGCTTATAGCTGGGGGCTTCTGGGAGTTTTATTCTTCTTGCCCCCCTCCTCACATCCCCACAGACCTTTAATGGCTGGCACAGCGCAGTCTGAAAATAGGTAAAGCAATGGTAGGTGGAGTGGAATGATATGTAAGTTTTAGAGTCACCTGTCAAGAATGGCCAGTGAAGAAAAGATTTCTTGCTCTGCTTGTTTCTTATGTATCAAACACCATATGCAATGGTTTGCATTAATATTGAATTAATGGTGTTAAAACAACAAAATTCAATGTAACCCTACGTAACAAATTAAATGATTGCACCTGAATTAATATTGTCTTTGTTATATTGTTACAGTCTTTTATGTACATAAGAAGGCAGTCTGAAAAATGGGATTTGAGAACTTGACCTTTTGCAGCACAGCAATGCTCAAGGCTTAAACATTCATATTAACACTGTATGCTGCTTAAATCTAAAAATAACCCATTTTCCATATAACTACTAGCACATTTTTATTTCTCAGAATTTAATTTTCCCCCCCTCTTGTTACCACAAGGCCGCCCACCTCTTTCTATCTGTGCTCCTGTCTACAAGTGCTGATGCCAAACACAATTCATTTTCTTACTCCTTTAGTAAGAACATGCATTTTTATTCCCACATAATCTGAATTTGCTATGTATACACATGATGATGAATTGTTTATACGGAAATAAAGACAGGCAAATATTGACACCTAAACCATCCTTTAAACAGAAGTGAGGAGGAGGGGATATCTCTGTGTGTGAGAAATTTAAATTTTCCCAAAGGCTGAAGAAACACACAAATATGCTAAATTAAATTTCTTTTGCTCTTCAGGTTTTCATTATTTCTGTTCAAAACTGAAGTTAGTTTTGATTGTTATCAACTGCTCAGCATGGAGAAGAGAAGGCTCTGAGGAGAACTTATTGCAATCTATCAATATCTGGAATGGTGTTTAGGAGAGACTTTTTCAGATGTTAGTAGAGACAGGAGAAGGGGCTACAATTTTAAACAGAAAGAGGGCAGATTTAGATCAGACAAATGGAATAAATCCTTTATGATGAGAATTGGAAGGAACACGAACGTGTTGCCCAAAGAAGCTCTGGATGTCCCATCCCTGGAAGTGTCCAAGGCCAGGTTGGACAGGGCTTGGAGCAATCTGGGACAGTGGAAGTTGTCATTGCTGATGGCAGGAGAGCTGGAATTGGATGACCTTCAATGTCTCTTCCAACCCAGACTATTCTGTCATTCTATGAGTCTATGATCCTGTGATTTGAGACTTCTCTGGTTCGTTTATTCCATAACTCTCCCTCTCAACAAGATAATTGAAAAGTGACCTTTGGTGTGCGTTTTCTTTGTCAGTTTGTAAATGAGATAACACTTTTTTTTTTTTCTCATTCTTTTAATCTGTATTTATTATTTCTCTATTTCTCTCATTTAAAATATTTTTCCCTCTATTTCTATATAAAATTATCTATATTATTTCCTTGAATTTTGACACTGGCACTGGATGCAGTTTTTCTAAAACACCTTATTTCATGGCAACTGCTTGAAGAGCAACTATTGCTCCAAGAATTTTTATTTCCATGATGTAATTCTAAATTTGAGCTAAAAATGGTCAGTAACAATTAAAAAGGGGAAGCAGTTCAGTGTACAGTTTGACTTCTCAGTAGGAAACTGCTGTCTTGAAGTGTAAAGTCTAAGATTATAAATCCATTTTTGATAAAGAAGTAAGTTTCAATTTTAATCTTGAGCTGTAAGCAGATGCAAAATGGTTCTCACAAATACATCATACAAGTTCACTGCTAAAATGGCACATTATTTTCAGCTATGTATATTTTTAATTTCACATAAGGGTGAAGAAAAGAATATTACCCATCTGATGGAGGATACTTGATGTTCACAGCCTAACAAACAGGTTGCAAACTTTGCTTATGTCTTTATTTCCTATTTAGCACTTCAACCAAAACTGGTATCCATTGTCGTTACGACGAGGCCACAATTACACGTCCTGAGTCATAACAACACTTTCCACCTTCAAAGCAGTTTGTGAACGATCTGAGTGACAGTCTTGTGAAGCAAAGCAGCATAATAATTCCAGAGTTAAAATGGCTTAACTGAGGAAAAGAGATTTGAATATTGTCGTACAAGCACAGGCATTTCCAAAGACACGTCAACCAATCTATTTTGGACCATTTTTCTCAAACTGGGAGGAATCACACTCTGGAGCTGCCTGTCTCGTGACCCAAGTGACTCATTACCGGAGCTGGGATTATGTTGTCATTAATAAGATCTGTTATAGATGGAAAAAGTTGCTTTAAATAAGAAGGATTTATGTTAAAACATGGTAAGCATATCCAAGTTTCAGAGCAAACCAGCACTCAAGAAAAAGGAAGAACGTTGAAAGAAGGAGTTCAGTACAGCATAAACAGGCACAGAGAATTAATTTATCTGTTTACTAAATTTATTCTGTTGGTCTTTGGCAGGTTAGGGAAAAGAAAGCTTCAACTTTTTCTTGGAAAAATAAAAATAAAAAATGCTAAATTGTCATCAAGCTTTCCCTTTCAAGAGTGTTCTTGAATGAGTTCAACTTTCATTCACTCTTCAGCTTTGAAGGTTTGGGATCATGAATGATTCTGAAACTCTCTGGGACAGGTTCAGCAGTGCTGATCTGAACCAAGAAATATGTGCAAAGTTGTGTCCTGAGAGCCACCCCCAGAGATTACACAGCGTGAGAGTGACCCAAACCTTCAGAAATTTCCTTATTCACCAAAGCGCGGGGAATGCAGAACTCAGTTTGCTGTGTACTTTAGGGTGCTGTGGAAAGAAAAAAANTACCAGGGATGTGCAGGGATGCCCCCCAGTGAAGGCTGATGGGTGGCTTGGAATTAAAAAAAAAAAAAAAAAAAAAAAAAAAAAACCAAAAAAACCCCCCAAAAACCCCACAAACTACTAACTTTGTTTTTAATGGAAATACTTGTTTTCTCATTATATTCTTATGACTTTCTCATTATGTTCTGCAATCTACACACCACTATAATATTTCTACAACCCACTGCAGTGTAATCCATAAAAGAATAAGCATTTGATCATGCTCCAACCCAAAATCATTGGAGTAACCTAGCTGGATAGCTGCACTAAAAGAATCATGAGCAGCAAGTCAAGGGATGTGGATCCCCCTCCTCTACTCTTTTCTTCTTAAAGGTTAAAGTGCTGTGGAGTGCTGTGTCCAGCTCTGGGCCCCCAACACCAGAAACCTGCTGGCACAAGTCTGGAGGAGAACCACTAAGTTGGTCACAAGGTTGGACCACCTCTTCTATGAAGACAGGCTGAGAGAGTTTGGGCTGTTCAGAAATAGAAAATGGAACTGTTTTTTCATGAGCACATAAAGAGACTCACCTCTGCCTCCACAGATCCTCTGAAAATTTGCAGTCTAAATCCTTATCCCAAATCAATTATAAAAATCTGAATTCAAGCAGAAATTGAACTCAGATCCTTCATGCTGCCAGTGTTTTCTCAGTGAGAAAGTGCTGGTTTCTAGGGAGGGATCAACTTCTTAAGAGCCATTACTCTGTTGAAAATATACTAAGTACACCCAGGCACAGAAAGTTGCATCACTGTCAGGGAATGCAAAACTATTTGCAATACAATAAATGATTTTATTCATTTTTTCATTGTTTCCCTGGACAGCAATAGCCCCACAGAAGGTTTCACGTGGTGCAATAAAGAGCCTGCAGTGGGTAGTGGGGGGAAAAGAGTTTGACAGGCAAGGACATGGTAAGAAGGGGACAAGGTTTGTTTTCAAACTGTTTTGTTATATCTTTGTTGCTTAACAAAGCTGTACTCTCTTATTCGGTTCTACTTCATAGTTGAAAGTTTAGAAGCTAAAGTTTCATTAGAGAATTCATTAGATAAGATGTAGCAGCACATTCACCTTGGATCAGACTGGGATCTTTTCACAGGGTTCTACCTATAGGGAGAGAGCGGTAACACAACAGTACCTCACCAAGGAGGAAACACAACTCGGCCTGGGATTTAAATCTTATCAGAAACATTTGACCTCAAAAGCATTTTTCTATGTTTTTTACAATATTTTTTTTCCTGATATTTTCATTTATCAAAAGTCTTCAGCCTCTACTGTAAGTTTTATGTCACATTCCATTATTCAGGAGTTACTGAATTTTGTAAGTAACGTAGAATGGATTCTTTGGAGTGTTGTCTCCTTTTTGATGAATCTTACCTGCAGCTAAACTTTTGGGGAAAAATAATAATAATGATAATGATAATGATAATGATAATGATAATGATAATGATAATGATAATGATGATGATGATAATAATAATAGTAATAATAATAATAATAATAATAATAATAATAATAATAATAATAATAATAATAATAATAATAATAATAATAATTATTATATATTATATTTTATTCGNNGTAATAATAATTTTTATATATGTATATATATTCCTAGGATCAAGGACTGTGAAAACCACTAGGGCTCTGAGAAAAGTTCTGTTGATGTTGTTTTATAAGGAAAGCTTCTGCCATTCATCTAAATTTGATCTACTCCATTGCAGAGCTGCAAACTGGGCATCTGAACGTGTTAACAGCAGCTGTTTCTGGGTTGGTGTTTTCATTTTTATTAGAAGTGGAATATTTAGGTCACAACCTGCGGTTCTAGCAGTCATTTCAAAAATATTTTATACTTGAATGTATAGGTAGGCGAGGACTGGAGCTGAAGTTTGGAAGAGAAACCATATCTGCTGGTGTCGTAGACAGATTATTGAGGGTGATGCCTGACCCTCAGCATCAGAAGAATCAATTCTTTTGCAAGGGACTGCAGACACAGTCTGGGCTTGACTGCAGCAACGCACCTCCAACTCCAGCTACACACTTCTCTCCAAAACTAAACTCAAATGACTCATCAGACATTCATGAAATAGAGAATGTTTTGAATCTGTACTGTACTTGCAAAAAAAAAAAATCCCATTAAAAATATGTCCTGAATTACAATCTTAGCTTGTGAGTGTGCAGTGTATTTTTGTCTTGGGGCACTCTACTGCAAGAATTCAGGAGCAATCACAGGATCATAGAATGTTAAGGGTTTGGAATGGCCCTTGAAGACCGAGTAGTCCTGTGCAGGGTCAGGAGCTGGAGTTTGATGATCCTTGTATATCTTTTAAAACTCAGGATGTTCTATGACTCTATGATTGCAGGATTCTATGATATTGTGAATTCTGCATTTTGGTAGTCACCTACACTTTATCTAAGTGACCCGATAGACAAAGCACTGGATATTCATCTCCCCCCACCCCGTGAAGGGACTCCCCCTCACCTCTGCAACAGCCCTGGGTGCAAGAACAGATTAGTCACAAAGTGGTTTTTGCATTGGCACTTCCTTCTCTTTTAGCATTCTGGAAAAAAAATGAATCAGGTTTTAGCTTAGAATTCTTTGCTTACTTATTTTAATATTTCAATTCAACTTTTTAATTTGTTTCACTTTAAACATAAATATGTTTTTAGTAACAAGGAAGGGATCTGAAGAAGTTTGGCTGGAGATTTTAATTTTTAAAAAATTGAAATGTTGAAAAAAGATACAAAAATGTCACCAGCCTTAAAGGCCAGGCAGAAAGTGGAAAAATAATCTTTCCAAAATTTTGTAGATTAGAAACTCATAACAATGAAATATGTCTCACAACCATCTTTTATTTTCCAATAATTTTCTATTTTTAAAAAAGCAGGTTATGGAAATAACTGCAATAGAGTTCCATGCCTTTGTGTCACTGAGACCTTGGAATGACCTGCAGTTTGCAGATGTAAGAGTTGGAAAAAGGAGATTTTACCCTTACATAAACTGCTACTTTTTAACAACCCTGAAGTAAAATAATCCCTCTTCTACTGTTTCCTCATTCCTATCAAGTAATTCTTTTAGAACCTTCAGCGTGAATCTAGTACCTCATATTCTTAGTAGCAATAATCCTCCAAAGTATTTAAATTCCTTTTTTTAAAAATAGTTTTAAAATGGTCAATTATTTTGAAAAATCTGTACAGATATGTTCCCCTTTTGAAACTAATGTATATTATGCAGTTCTGTCTCTGGGTGATTTCAGTTTTTTCCCCTGCAGGTGATGCTCAGATACTTTTTTTTAAAAGAAATTTAATAATGCAAACTGACAACATGACTTTTGTATTTTTCATTTGAACAGCAGGAATATTCATACAGCACTTAACATGAAATAAAGGAATAGGTCATTCTAGCACAGCATCATTACCATGATCAATACTTGTTTAGACTAAGGATTTCAGGTTTGGGTTCAAAGCAACATTTTAGCCATTATCATTTTAAGAGCTGAAAACCAATTCCTTCCATGCCATATCTATCCCTCCAGGGTTACATTAAATTATTATTTCTTTGTTTATGACATTGAAAGACTGACAAAAAAGCCAGGTAATGGATAAGGCTTTATTCACTCAGGAAAAATGCAAAGGAGGTGATTTTCCTGAATTATTTGAAACCACAAATCTATAAAACAAAGGTATTTAACAAGTTATAGAGCAATGATTGTGTTATTTCTTTAAAAAAAAAATTGCAGGAAATAAATTTCAGAGATATTCAGATTCCATATCATGCTTAAAGGTTTTTAGTCTTATAATCACACTAATTTGATAATGATGAATGTTTGCTTTTTCAAGACAGAATATTTGTCACATATCAGGTGATCATAAAGAGGTGTATTAAAGACCAACTCTTATCTGATACTTCTAAAACTGAAAAAAAAATCCCTGAACCAATCAGGCAAAACCACCTTCTTTACCCATATATTTAATATCATCAGTTAAAATAAAGCGGTATTAGAAAATGGCTTCTTTATCAAATGTATGCATTAGAATTCCATAAAGAAAGGCAAAATATTTACAACTTCACCATGAGATTTCCCAGTATTTTTCAAGCCTCCTTTCCTGTGTGCTGCTCAGGGGGACCAAGCTGAAGGGAATTTCACTGTCCCATTAGCATGAACGATTGACATCATGGCTTTTGATTCCCACAGCAAATTATATGACTTGTTATCATCAAATAAGTTATCTTTAATCAAGTTGCATGATTTCTGCAGCCACGTTATTACATTTCAGGCACATGAACTGAGACATTTCCATCTTATGCATGAAAGAAGAGTTGCTGTGTTCTTTTCAAGGAACTTTAAAAAGAGCACTGAAAATCTATTATTACTCATGTGATACCTCTTGTGCACACAGAAACCAGATTAATTTACCAAGAACACAACACTGACAGCTCCTGGTGTATATTACCTTTGGTTGGGTTCAATTTGTTGTTTTTATTCTCTGTTTCTACGGAGTTTCTGTGCCAGGCCAGAAGCTAACAGCAGTGAGAGTGATGCATTTGGACATCTCAGGAAGTTTTTTCCTGAGTTTTTCTCAGGTCTGAAGACCAGTGGCTTCTTTACAGAAGGAAGGAACCAGACTCAGGTGTGCTCCCTCAAGCTACTGAAAAGTGAAACCATAATTTAAGAGGTCCTTGTGGGGCATCTAAATAAATAGCATATATGGTTGTATCACCATTTTACACTATTGTGAGCCAAATCACTTTAATGTAAGATTAGCTCCTGATTCTTAGTATCCTAAACCTTTAATAGACTTACAAATTTGAAATTGAAAAGATCAAAGCAGTCGTAAGCAGTGTCTATAATACATAGTTTGGAAAGACTGGAATCTTTCTAGTATATATTTTTCTTTATTTGTTAATCTGCAGGGAAGGAGCAACATTCTGTAATAACAGAGGGAAACAGGATTTAGCTAAACAATTTGTCATTCATAAGTCAGTTCCAGCCTATTCCCTCCCCTTTCTTCTCAGACACTCATAACTTTCTCAAAATAAATTTGAGGGGCTGGAACTATCCATGCTTGGATTCAACTGAAAGGTAAATGTTTGGGGGTTTATATTATTATTATTATTACTATTATTATTAATTATTTTAATGTTGAAATAATTGAGTGTGAATTAGTCAAGAGTGAACCTAACACATTTTTTCTTGTATGTTTCAATTAAAAATGTAATTAGGACAAATAAAAAATGATTAACAATCAAACCTTGAAACACAGACCTGTGAACATGCCTACGTGCATTTATATTAGGGAGCAGTCTTATTTGTTTTGAAAGCTTCATGTGGCTGTAGTTTTATGCAGAAAGTTGAGGATGTGCTCAGATGTTTTACAGCTGAGGACCATTCTTTGCTTTACATGTAGTAAACCTAATTATTAAGTAAATTGTGCCTGAAAATGCTGAAGGAATATGAAAAGCATAAATATATTTCGTAGACATTTTTATTAAAATGAATGCAAAGGATTTTTTTTTTAATATGTATATTTCAAAATTTTCTTTTTATTTCCCAGTGATTCTTTTATCCACTTTATCTCCCTTTAATCTGTATCTTTCCAAATTTAAGCAGCTGGAAGACAAGAAGCACTGAAACAATTTTCCTCAAGTCTCAATGAGATCTACAAAAGAAATCAAGTTTAAAAGAAACCAGAAGATTAAGTCTAAAGTCATATATGCCTGAACTCAGCACTTGCATCCAAATTAGGAGAAACAAAACCGTCCCCTAAACACTTCAGTACTTCCCATAATCTGAGAAAGTTTAAGATGGCAGCACTTAGAATAGGAAACAGGACAGGAATTTGTAAAAGGTGTTTCTGTTCACAGTATTTTTTGTTGTATGAACTGACAAAATGACTGGTAAAAGGGAAATTGAAATTTGAGAGAGAGCTAATTCTGGAAGTTTAATCTGAAGTGCTACAATTTTTATCTTCTCAGTGATAGATATTCCACCTTTTTTTTTTTTTTTTTCAGAAAACAGAATTTAATTTCTTTTTTTTTTAACAAACTAGCAAATCAGTATGAAATTATGGCATTCTATGATTTTTGTGCAAAACCAGGAGAGGGATATCTCTATTTTGCACTGGATGCAAACATGCTGATCAAAATTCTTATCACCAGCACTACTTCCTGAAGCTGTAGGTCCGATAGCAGCAGCTCACTGCAGTGCATTCTTTTGATGTTTGATAAACATGAGCAAAATCATTGTGTTTACCTTAAAACATGCCCATATTTACAATATTCAGAGCATCAGATTTAACTTATATTCAGATTGCTTCACCCATTTTTATCAGTTTTGACCAGTGAATTAGCATACTGTCAGAGTCCAAAATTTAATCCCAGTTTTTGTTGGTGGTGGTTTTTGATTTTTCTTTTTAAACATATTTTAACAAGTGTGTTTCAGGATCCAGTCTACAAAATCTGATTGATTTGGCAAAGTTACAGATTCTGATTTATTTTTTTTTCCTCCCTCCTTGTCACAGAATCTGTCTCTCATGGCTTGTCAAGAAGTCTCTGATTAATTTGGCCTGGTGGTTCATGGGGCAGAATGCAGCCTATTTCTTCTGCGTTTCCCAGGGTTTTTTTGACAATTCTCAGTGCACACTCCAGTACCCTGGCACTGCTCACTGGCAGAGCCCACTGTGCTGCTCCTCAACCATGGCTGGGGACTTTGTGCTCAGTTCGACTCTGCTGTGAGCATTTCTAAGCAATGTGCACCCCCCTGATTCTCAACATCTCTGCAAAATATTTTCCTATTCAGCATTTTGATGTTGCTTTGTTTACCTAACAGAAGATGCACCCTGGAAGTGAAAAGGCGACTCAATAGATTATCAGTATTTAATACAAGGTGACCCCATACTGCTGCACTTGTGGTCAGCTGTGCTGAAGGTAGCAATTTTGACAGGAAAACTAACATTGAAATGACTTGGATATGTGACTGAGCGCATGACTTCCAAGAACGGGAAGGAATAGCGTTTAGAGGAATGGAAAATGCCTATTTCATCTGATTATCTCGGGTTATCTAGCTTTTTCCCCCAAATGCATTACAGTCATTACACAGGAAGAGGATGGCAAATTTGATTGTACCCTAGATTTCAGTTAACCATGTACAACTGGAATTTACCAAGCCTTCTCCATTCATCATGCCATGATCACAGAGTTGTCTTTCTTTTTTCTCCAACGTGACTGTTTGGGACAATTCCCTGACCTTTAAATTGACCAATGAAGTTGATGTGTCTGGTAAAGGTGAGTAGGATCTGCCAGATTCTTTAACTTATTATCTAGCCAGCAATCAAGTATCTTAGAAGCTTTCAAAATAAAAGAATGTTTAAAAATGAGGTCTTGGCATAAATGTCATTAACCCAGCTGGGGTCCATGTCCCAGTCCTGGCAGCTTCTCTTAACACACCCAGCCTTCTTCTGTGGGCTGCTCTCATTCCATTCTCTGCCCTGCCTGTCTATGAGTTTGGGATTGTCCCACCCCAGGTTTAGGACATCACACTTGGCTTTGTTGAACTTTACGAGCTCTGCATGGTCCCACGTCTCAAACCTGTCCTGTCTGGATGACATCCCTTCCCTCCAGTGTGTCAACTGCACCCCACAGTTCGGTGTCACCAGCATAGCTGCTGAGCGTGCACTCAATCCCACTGTCCGTGCTGCCAACCAAGGTGATAAACAGCACCCAGATGGATCCTTGAGGAGCACCACTGAGGAAAACCACAGAAGATCCCCAAACACTCAGATTTAGATCGCTGTAATTGATAGAAGTTGGATTTGAAAGTCCTATTCAGATCTGCCATAGAATTTTCCTGTGAAAACAAGGAATCAGTATTTGTGTACCTATTTTAATTTTGTCTTTAGCTCAGGCTATTTTAGAAGTTTCCTGTCCTTTGTGTCATCTCAAGAAAACTTGGCCAAGAGTACTACAGCAAGTGGGTTCCAGACCATGGTTGGTGTTAGCCAGCAGAGTCTGGTATGGGAAGGCTATTTTAAATACAACCAAGAAAATGGCATAACCTATAAACTCATCCCACTGCCCAAAATGGAACAGAAGATGAGTGAACCTTTGAAGTGGAAGGTGAGCAAACCTACTGTACTGCTATATGATCTTTAAACCATTTCCCTTTCCTGCCATGAAAGAGCTCTCTGAAGTACATCTGCTTCACTTACCCAGTCTTTGCTCAACACACAACTATTTCTCTGCTTTACCCTTCCAAAACAAACATATTCTCTTGTTAATAAAGGGAAGGAGTGGCAAAATTCTTTTCCCTTCCTGAATTTTATGTCCAGGGGGTGGTCTGCAGCAATGTGCCTCTTGGGCATGGGTTATTCCATTTTCCTGATGTCACCCCCCAGGGTGATTCAGGCTTCCTACCATGAATCCCCATCAGAGGTTTTCTTTACCCACTGACTACAGGGGGAAGCATCAGTAATCAGGATCCTGATCAAGATGACTCAGTGACTGGGAAGCCCAAAGGAGCTGATTCATAGCCTGAGAGTTATTGAATAGATTAGGGACACAATGCTGCTTTTTAGGATTCAGCCTTGTACTTCCTCTCAACCAAGCTGAACCAGGGCTGAATGCAATGATCATTTTTCTGATATTCAGGGACATCACCTATGTGCATAGATATAAAAAAAATAACAAAAAAAAAAAA
>VWZN01012381.1:130493-144770 GCA_013396955.1 Regulus satrapa | reverse complement strand
ACACACACACACACACACACACACACATTCTGTGCTCACTTTTTATAAATATTAGATTTTACTTTTACTGCTGGTAATGTTTCCAGCAAGTGCATGGTGGTCATCTCTGTGGCTGAGGCCAAGCTTTGAATTTGTGCTGAGGGAATGAATTTATTTGGACTGAGTGAAGGAATATCCTGAGCGAATTTGTGTCCTGAGTGTGCTAGCAACCACACACACCGATTAAACACTGATAACTGACAGAGGGTGGCTTTGGATTGGATATTAGGAAGAAGCTCTTTACAGGATAGTGGTGAGACACTGGCACAGGCTGCCCAGAGAAGCTGTGGATGTTCCACAGCTGGAAATGGTCAAGGCCAGATTGGATGAGCCATGGTCTAGTAAAAGATGCCCCTGTCCAAGGCAGGGCATAGAACTGAGCGACCTCTAAGCCAAATCTTTAACTCCCTCCAAGCCAAACCCTTCTGTAGTTCCATGCTGCCATGCTGGCAGCACTGAACTGTGCCAACCTTCAACTGGAGACTGCCTCAGCAAACTGCTGAAGGTCAAAAGAAAACAGCAGTTATATTTTAAAGAATGCTTTTGAATAAAAAAAATCTCAAAAAATTCATCTCAAATTTGGAGATTTTTCAAGGAAATGGATGGCCCAATTTATTTTAGACCCTATGTACTACATAACTGTTTGACCTGGGACATCTGTGAGACCATGCTTTGCCCATTTAAATTTAAAACCAACCCTTGTATTTTTGGTCCAGGCATAGAGACTTCAAAATCCTACTAGACTCCTTACTATGTTTAAGCACAATTAAAATTAATTAAGTTATTGGTGCTGCTCAAAAAGTCAGTCAGCTTTATTCCATCTTGATTTTTAAAGAAAGTAATAATAAAATATCTTTTTTTTGTGTGTGTTTTTTTGTTTGTTTGGTTTTTTTTTTTTTTGTTTTTTGGTTTTTTTGTTTGTTTGTTTGTTTTTTTTCCTAATTTTAAATTGAGAACACTATGAGTGCATTCTTACTTCTGTCTTACCCCTGGTACCAACACAGGCAATAATTTTTGCTGCTAATATAACTGGTAGAAACTTTTTATTGGCTTGCTTTTCTAACAACTTTCTTTTTTATTCTGTTCCCATTTGTAATCTTAACAAGGGAGAAAATGCTTATAGAGAAAACATAAAGGTATAGAAAGTCACAGAAATGTAGTCAAGAAGAATAATGGGCAGTAAATCAATATTTATAAACATAACAGCTAATAGAAAAACAGGCTCATACCCATTTGTTTTAAAAATAGGTTGCTGCAAAACCATGTAAATGAATATTTAATTTAATGATGTTTTTTCTATATCAAGTATAGTTCTCTTTATAAAAGCCCATAAACAATGACAATAATGCACAATAAATATTAATAATTACCCATAATGGGTAATTAAAGTTTAATAATTAGTTTGAAAGTCAAAATAACAAGAAAGAATCACTTGATCACATTCAAAACATTCAGTATTTGAAGGATGTTGTATAATCATTACAGCATAGGTTAATGATTGTCCATTTGAAGTCTGCACTCATTTACGTTCATGGTTATTGGAATGTAACAGTTGATAGAGCATTTCATGATAGAAAAAATTGAATATGTAAATATTATTCCAAATGTGAGTCCACCGTGATGGGGTTATCTTTGCAAATGTAGCTCACATTGGTGGTATTCTATAAGGAGGTTGCTTTTTGAAGTGCAAAATGGGTTTAATTTAGGGGAGTTCGGGTCAGTATTCTGCACAGAAATAAGGAGATTTTGTGTATGTAAACACTGCTCAACTGAACCAAAAGCATTTATTCTAAAATACCCTGCTACCCTGCAGCTGAGGGTCTGCATCACACTTTCCAATACTTTTCAGAGTTAGAGTTGTATAATATTTTGCAATATACTTTGGGGTTCTGACATACTCCACTATAGAGAAGGGGAATAATTTATCAAAATTATACTTTGCCTCATCAGATTCATTTAGAAAGACAAGGAGCAGAAGATAACCAAATACATATACTATGGGCTAACATGCTAGCATTTCAAAATGTACCCAGTTCTTTTTGACATCTTCTTTTGAGTTTTGTTTTGTTTTATTTTGTTTTGTTTTTGATTTTGTTTGTTTGTTTGTTTGTTTGTTTGTTTGGGAGGGTTAGGGGGGTTGTGCTTTTATTTCTGGTGAAATAGTTTGTTTTCAAATATGTTTCAAATGGAGTAAACTTAATAAAAATCATCCATTTTGCTGAATGCTATAAGTTTTTTGTATTAACTTATTTAAAGAATATATTTTTAATCCTAATTTTCAGGAACTTTTGCTAACAATAAAAATCCTCCAAATCTCCCAAGTTTTGAACACTCTGGCCACTGAGGTTTTTGTTAATTTTTGTTTTGTTTTGTTTGTTTTTGTTTTTGTTTGTTTGAGTTTCAGTAAACTCAGTTTTCTGATCCTGTTGTCTGTGCTCCTGCATGGAAAAGCAGAAAAAATTCTTCTTCTGCACAAATTCAGTAACATACTGCAGTACTTTTAGAGTGGGATGGTACAATGGCACTGATTCTTGTCAGGGACTTGTCACACGTCAAGCCCATTCTCTAGGATCAGTTAAGTGAAGCAAGGAGTGCAGATGAACAAGAAAATTACTGAACAAGGAAAGCTGGTTCTGAAGCAATACAATTATTTACAGTAGCGACCAATCTCTGCCTTTTCATTGCTTCGTGCCCTCTGGGGCTATTGGTGGTCAAGCTATTTTGCAATGGGTTTATCTTTCCCATTTCTTAAATGAGGAAAATGAGAGCAACTGGCTGGAGGAGGCAAAACAAGCCTGGGGAACTGCCAGGATATGAAATACTCGTTGAAAACAAAATCCAAGGTGAGAGAAGAGTCTTTAAGAGAGTCGCAGTCTCCATTTCCAACACTATGGAGGGAAATTCCAGTAGCAGGGAAGGGAAACTCCAGCATGACTGCATGGCACACCTGCTGCTACCTGCTGACCCACAGGCAGCCCCAGCATTGTCCCACTGGTGTTCCAGCCAATCCCAAATAAAAAATCCCCCCTACCCACCACCCAGGGGTACAGAATCCTGGAATCATAACATTGGTAAGTTTGGAATCATCACGTCTCAAAGATCAAGTCCAACTGTCAACCCAGCACCACCACCATGGCCACCACTAAACCATGTACTGAAGTGCCACCTCCCCACTGGTTTTGAGCACTTCCAGGCATGCTGACTCCATCACTTCCCTGGCCAGCCTGCTCCAAGGCTTGACAGCCCTTTTGCAAGGCATGGCATGGCCTGGGTGACTGTGGCATAGGTGTTCTCCTATGTGATTGAGAAAAGGAAAAAATTCCCTATCCTTTTGGGAGTGCATCATTCTGTAGCCTGTGCAGAGATTCAGGAGAAGGCAAGTGGATCTGTGGCAGTTTTCCAGGCAGAGCAGGAAAGGAAAGCTTCTCTAGTATGTAAGAACATTACCAATCCCCACACACTACTGTTTGAGTAAAACATGCAATAGAGGAAAAAAGACTGAGGAATTCTGTGCAAGTGAGTGAAATTAGCTTTTTCCTAAAATGGAGAATTAGAATGTTTCATGAAATTAATGGAAAGAGGATCTTAGAAAGAATAAAGAGGGGCCTGGATAAATTAAAGATTTTATCTGAAACCAAACTGGAGTAATTGACTAAATTAACTTGTCTTAAAGAGACATGTACTGAGACATTGCAAAATAAAGAAAAGATAAAAGGAAATTAGAGAGTGTAATATGCCATATAAACAGCACTAGGAGAAAAAAAAATTGAAGGGAAAAGTAAGAATACTCATGTCAAAGGGGAAGAAGAAAGACTTTACATGCATAAAAGTGAATAAACGTACCATTTTATTTTTCAACAAGAAATATAACAAGTCTTTCTGCTGCTTCCTTAAAAACAAATCAGGAAATCAGTATTCAAATAATGTATCTCAGGGAGCCGTCTACAAAAAACTGCACCTCAAAGTCATCTCAGGCTGTCTTTATTTAATTACTAAAATTTTAAGAAATCATGGGAAGGCCCAGAACAGTGACCATAATTTAATTTTTCCTACTGATGTGTAGAATAAGCCAAGACAAATATAATAATATCTGCTTTTAAATTTAGCTGGTATCTAGAATTATTCACAAGCAATATTTTTGATCAATACAATGATATATAGATATTAAAAAATCTGAGAATTTAAAAGGTACCTTTCATTTGTTAAGGCAGCTCCCACAAACATATTAAAGCAGTAGAAACCCTTCAGTGTGCTATGATAGCAGAACACAAATCCAGTGCCCTCAGTTTAGGAAATATTACTATGAAGGAATAACGTTAATGATGCAAAGCTCCTGCATAAACCAAGCAAAGCTTTTTGCACAACTCCTTCTTCATTCCTGATCAGAATATTAAACTAAGATTGCATTAAGGAATGAAAAAAAAAAGTGTTTTTGTTAATCTTGCAGACTTCAGTTCAAAGCTCTTTTTCCATTTCTTCTCTATAACTGAGATTAGTTATCATCATCATCATCAATATCAATACCAATATTTTTAGTAATATTATTACTATTTAAAACAATATTTGCAATTAATAGCCCTAATCAGAAACTGAATGCGCTGGATTAAATATTGCATATATATATACATGTATATACATATATTACCACACATGCATGCATGTATATCCACGTACATAAGTGTTTAGAGGTTTTTCATGAGGCAGTGAGTTTCAAACAATGGCAATTGCTTCTCTTTAAGGACTGAGTTCTGGAGGGAATGACAATGAAGAGATAGTTCCTTTTCCAAGAAACTGAGGAGAAGCAGTGGGTAGGATCCACCTCTACAGAAGGGCTAGTGCAAGACAGATGTAAAAATACCTCATGGTACTCTCATCCTTTGGCAAGTGATGAATAGTGATGCTGGAATCACAAAATATTTTTATTCTACATTTGGCAAGGGTACACACTGTATTTATACCCTCAGCCCTCCTGTTAATCTCAGCTCTTACCAAAATCCAAGTTTCAATAGCATGGGAACTGTTCAAGACCAGGTTGGATGGAGCTCCAGGCAACCTAAATGATTGAAAAGAGTCCATACCCATGGTGGTGGTGGGGGTGGTGGGGAGTGTTGGAATTAGATGATCTTTCTGGTCACTCCAAACTCTATTCTATGTTTCTATGATCCTATGCCTCTATTATTAGCTTTTCTGAACTGCAATGAGATTTCAGCAATTCTCACTCATAGTGAGAATTCAGAGACCCATTTCCTTACTCTTTCAATTTTTTTTTTTTGGCTTTTTGTTTGTTTGCTGTTTTTGTTGTGTTGTTTTGTTTCCTTTCATTCTAGTTTGGTGGTTTTTTTTAGTGGAAATAGGAAATCTCTTTAATGTCAATATGTATCTGTCAGAGCAAGTCCCCTCAAAATATTTTTACAACAATGGCTTAGATCTTGCAATAATACTTTCTGCTAAATTATCCAAGATCACGAAGAGAAGGTATTGGATATATATCCTGCCATTCAAAGGGAAGATCTTATTGGTTAGAAATTTAAGAATTAACAAGGGATGTGATGTTACCTATAAGTAAACCCCAGGAAAACATAAGTTCCCGTAGTCACCAAAGTAGTAAAGATGCCATTGGGTAGTGGAGTAGTGAAGAAGGGGAAACTAGGCAGGAACCTCAGGAGGATTTAAATACCTGTTTCAATGGAATGAATGGCTCTCAAGCCAATGAGGAGCCACTGGCATCCTGTTCAAAGCCCTGTGACAAGCAGGGACTCCAACCCCCATTCCCCAAGCCCCCAGACACCCCTCCTGTAACTGGATGAGCTTTTTTTGCCGCCTCTTTTCGCAACATCTCCATGACAACAGTGACTGCTCTCTTTTTGGCTGGTGCTCCGTGTGCATATTGATGGTGATCAACAATGAGGTGCCACCACGATGAGTAAATAGATTAGACCCATGGTCAACACACACAATGAGCAGATCTGTAGCCCTCAGATCACTGCTGTTATTCCTTCTCCTGAGTCCTGCAGTGTCCTTTCTACTGACACGTAAGCTAGCATTTGACGATAGTATTATTTACATTTTTAATTACATTGTGTGTACTGGGTATTTACTCTGAGCACAAGTGGCAAGCTGCTTGGGAACTAGTGTTTCTGCAGTGCTGCTAATTAATTGATGATAAATAAGTAAATAAAGAGCCCAGCAAAAGGAAAGACTATAGCCTGCTGCTTTCCTTTCCAGAAAACTCTATCCTCCCTAGTTTGTTTGTTTGGTTTTTTTTTTCTTTTTCATCTCCATTATTATTCACCTTTTTAATTGAACAAATTTTCTATTTGGCTGCCAAACCTTCCCCCACAAGCAATGAATGGCACTGAAAACAGATGTCAGTGTTTTTCTTTCTTTTCTTTGTTTCCTGTATTGGGATGATGAGTCCTTGGGTTGTTCTGAAATTCCTAACACACACAATCTCTGATAATTCTCTGATAAATCTTCCCTATGTGCTATCATTTGAAATTTAATTCAAGAACAACGAAGGAGAATAACTGTAAACACAAGGAAGAAGCTGGGATGAAAACAGCCTAATTTTTATTGAGAACTAAAGACTATTTCACCCTCTTCTCCATAACGAACAATCCTGATGCACAGATAGGAAAGAGTTTATTAAAGTGCAACCACAAGAGTTGGGCTTTCAAATGCTGCACTTGCAGCTATTGAATGTTTCCCAAGAACATCTCATTGGATAAATTCTGGCCACTTTCGTTATGTGACTAAAGCCTTCTTGAGCCTATCAGCACACAGCAAAAATCATGCTCATTTGCTTAGTTCTCCTGAGTTTTAAAATCTGGTAAAAATGAAATAAGCTATATATTATAACACACATTTAAATATGAGCTGGCCCAATGAGTGTTTTAAGAGGAGTGGATATCTGGTTTGTGTTCATTAACAGATAGAGTTATCCAGTAAAGGAAAGGCCAAATGTGGGAGCTGAATTATGTAGCAAACCTGGGCTTTCTAGAGCTGTTGATGGTTTTACAACTGTTTTGCCTAGATGGGAGTAATTATGTGAAGGGCAGGTCCAGGCAATGGAGACCATCCCTATGAGTCTGTAGCCTCTCTGAAGGAATAATTTCTGAAAGCCCTAGACATGCAAAAAGATTGCTGAAAAAAAAGGGGCAATTTTAGAAACATGCTTAAAGAAGTTGTTGTATACATACCTGGGCTGCTTTCTGTGGAGGACTCACAGAAAAATGAGTCCTGAGAAAATTCCAGTGCTCCAGCCCCAGGGCCCCACCTGCCCAACACACATGGAAGTGATCACAGGGCTTTTCTCCTGTCTTCATGATAGCTACATGCAGAACACAAAAGACAAAGCACACGAGTCTTTCCTTCATTATGTTCCTCTTATTTTGCAAAGGACAATCCATTCAGGGAACTTGGGCATCAAAATGTCAAGCAGAGTGGTGGACAGTTTTCATGCAGCTACCTATAAGCTGGAGTTCTAATTGCCTGTCAATAGAGGCAACAAAACCCATCATATTCAGCAAAAACTTGCCTAATTCTGCCAGAAAGAAATGGTTGAGATGAAAGTTTGTTTATTTCCTACACATTCCTGAGGGTTTCAAGCCTTCCGGCTCTGAAGTTGCATATCCCAGAACATATCTAAATTAGACACAGACTTTTCCAAAGGTAGGTAAAAAAACCCAGAAAAACCCACATCAATCTTTTCTTTTCAGAAAACTTCACAAAAGAGTCTATTTATTGAAAAAGTCGAATTTTTGGCTGAATCTCTTAACTCTTTGGAACTGCTTTTTACCCATATTCAGCACCCTGGGTTGTAAAGGGCAGGGGGAAGTTGCCACAAACTTTCTGGTCAAGATTATTTCACTCCACCAGTTCAGTGGAAGGAAAAGCCCATTTTCACACAGATCTATAGTTTAATGACTGAAGAGACTCGAGTTCCCACTGCATTGAATACTTAATAGCAAGTATTGAAATATTTAGTGGCCTCCAGGCTAGAATCCAAACTCCCCCTCCCCACAAACCAGGTGAGCGCCTTAAGTAGGTTATGAAGCAGCCCAGTGACAGATCAGGATCTCTCCATAGCCAAAATCCACTCATAACATGTACCTTGGAGAGACAAGGAAAAAGGGAATTCCAGGAGTAGCTCATAAGTGTGCAACAACTGCAGCTTCCCTCCTGCACTTTGATGCACTTTTATTTTGGACTTCTGGGATATTGACTTATTCCCTGCAAACTGGAATGGCCTCAGAAAAGAGGTCTGAGATCAACCATGCCCCTAGAAATCCTTGAGAAATTTATCCTGCAGTTAGCTTGAAATCAATCATAATTGATTAAACACACCACACTCTCAGGACAGTGATGTGAGCTGCAGTGTCATCCTCCCAGTCTTGCAAGAGATGTGGACCCTCTGAAAGGAGGGGCTCCTGAGACCTCCTGGTTAACATGTCTCACCTGTTAAATGAGAGATTGGAGGAAAATAAGGACAAAGTTTTTAACAGGATCTATCGTAACAGGACAAGGGAGTACAGTTTGAAAGAAATAGGGTCCAATTAGATTAGCTACAAGGAAGAAGCTTTTTTTACAAAGGTGGTGGGAAAAGACTGGCATTGGTTACCCAGAGAGGCGGTGGAGGGGCCCCATCCCTAAAAACTTAAAGGATCACAGGACTCTAAGCTCCCTGATCTAGTTGAAGATGTTGCTGCTAATTATCCAGGTCACCTTTAACAGTCCCTCACAACCCAAACTCTTCTACAATTCTGTGACTCCACGAGTCTCTGACATCAAGTGGGGACAGAAATGAATGCAAGTCCTTGACAGTGGGGCACACTCTAGCTGGGGAGTCCTTCTACAAAATGGGTCTGCAGTACCTACCCTTAATTTGGCTGTTATGCTTTGTGCTTTGAAACAACATCCCAGATGGACTCCTGAGCAAGTAGGAAAACATATAATTTATATTTATCTTCCTTGGTTAGGACTGGCAGACAAGCCAAACTCCAAAGTCTTGGTGAGGTGGTGCTTCTGAAAGGGGTCTGAGGTTCTGAGCACCTGTGGCTTCAGGAGAAGATTATTACTGGGCAGCAGTAGTGCCAGACAAACTGACAACAAGCTGCTGAAGTCCCTTATGAATCACTTGACAGAGATGTTCCAGCAGGGATTGTGGCAGGAACAGAATCTTGCTGTCAAGAAGTATCTGTCCTATCCATACAGGAGTAAAAATAAGGCTGTTGATGAGACACCGAGGTTTCAAGTTTAGCAAGGTATAAGAGAGATTAAATTTCTGAATTTCTATTTTTGTTCCTACTGAGATTTAGCTTAATAAATCAGATTTTGAGTTTTCATTTAAAGGGAAACAACAACATGGACAACAGAAAAAACACCAACACACCGAGGAAAATAAAAACAAAACAAAGAGATGGAGTGACACTCCATTCACTGGAATGTAACCAGATGAAACCGTGTGATCCTATGCAGGGAATATTTGCTGCTGTTTGCTCCTTAGTTAATTAATTATTGCTGGCAAGTTGTACAGGGTGTGGGCCTGTTCTTGGCTGCTTCACTCTATGTTTGATGCTGAGGCCAGGGGAACTCCAGAGGGTATTGTAAAAATTCCTCGCCTTGGGAGTGAAATGCAGAAAAAAAAAAAACCTCTGCATGCTCACTGTTGATGTTGTTGTTGTTTTAAATCCTGTCCCCCATGGTAATTTTATGATGGTCCTTGATACTTTAAACCGCCAAAGATGGAGGCTGCTAGTTATGACCATCTTAGGGAAAGTTTAGAGTAGGAAAAGGGAGAAAGGAAACCTAGAACAGGAGTTAGGATTCCTGTATGGGCTGTAGCACATCTGGGCTTCATTCCCTGATTTGTTGTAAAATGTCACTATGACCTCAGTCAAATCACTTAGGGATGGGCTATTAAAGGGATTTACATACGTAAATCCACCATGACATTTTCAAAGTGGGAGCTCTGGCACTGCCTTGTCTTTCTCCTTCTTGCTGGTGCATAAAACTCCTGGGGTTGGTTAAACCTACCTTCCTGCTGGAGGCTGTGGGGTTTTAGAGGAGCTTCCCCTGCCACATCCCTGCTTGGTGCTTTTCCTTGCCTTCCTGTAATTTGCACTGTTATGGAACCAAGCGACCAATTATTCTGGAAAATAAGAAATGAAAATGTCACCAGAAGCTATGAAAAAAAAAAAAAAAGTCAAATAATTTATAAAATATGATTTTTTTACTATATAACACCACAGTTATGTTATAGAAAAGAATGAGGCTGGGTAGGGGGAAGAAATAAAAATGAACATGAAAAGTAAGATAGACTCTTGCACTGACAGAAATAGATTGTTTTACTGTAATTTTTACAAATTAAATTTTGAGTTGCAAACATGGTGATTGAAAAAGCACTTCAAGTCTTCTATAGTCCAGGAATATATATTTATGATCTGACATTAGATCATCTTATACTCAATATATGAAAAAAATGGCGTAACATACCACAATCACAAAATAGCTGGAGTATTTTTTGATATTTGCAGTAATTCACAATAAAGTCACAACCTCTAAAAAGGTTAAAATAATTTTCACCTTCCTAGATGAAAACTAAATCAGCCAATCAAAACTTTGGATTTGTTTTGTTTCCTAATCAAACCCCTTCAATACACATGATTTCGTTAAAATCATTGCTTTTCTGACTTTACCTGATAGCAAAACAGGGTTAAGTATTCTCAGGGTAGGTTTTTTTGGTTGTTGTTTTTGGTTGTTTTTGTATTTTTTTTTTTTTTTTTTTTTAAACCACAATAACTACCCATGTAGGCACAGTTCCCTTAATTAAGCATATGAATTTAATGTAGCTAATTTATGCAAGTTTGTGCTCAGACTCACAAGTGGTTATCATTGCATAATAAGTTACTAGACCTATGATTTAACTGTCCCTGAATGTGATTTTCAGCTGTAATAGGTGAAAAATTGTAACAAAAAGGCAAAATTTGTCTTAACACAGGGAAGAGAATTCTGCTCATTCACCTTTATATTTCAGTAAGAATAAATACAATGTGGAATTAGCCCATTGTCTATTTTTTAAAGAAGGCATATTCTTTATGTTCTAACAGGAGGTGCAAGACATTTATTGTTCTTTAAATCAAAATTACAGCCAAACATAAGTTAAGGGGGACTTGTTTCCTTCTTGATATTATTTTCCTCCCATTAAAACTTTATTTAAATTGGAAAAACTCGCTCTAGGAAACTGAAAAAAAACCTAGCAAAAAACAAAATTATATTTTAAAACCCATTTAGCAAAAACATTCTGCAAAGTTTCTTAAAATGGCACTTGATTTTTTTTTTTCTTTTACTGACTGGAGCCAGATGCCTGCTAAGTCAATAACTGAAGACCTCACATTTTGTTTAAAGAAAAAAAAAAGAGAAAGCAGGTGTGAGGGGGAAAAAGTCTGTGGGGAAATTTGGACAAAGCAAATTGCTCTTCAATTTCTCTTCTGCAAAACAAAAATTAACTCAACCCTTAAGAACTGCTATTATTTCTTCACCTTGGTATTTTTCTTTACTACCTCTGATGTAATTATTGAAAATCAAAGTTTCCTCATTGACTGAGGTAGGTGAAACTATCCCATATATTCAATCTTCCCTGATGCAGGAAAGGGAAATATAAGGTTCAAGACTGCAGCTAACTTTCCTTACTGAGTGCCTAATGTTCATAAGCAGATTGCAGCTGAGCTGGCTACTTGTTTGAAATCTTGAATATGCAATACTTGACCAGAATATGACCAAATAAAAATTTTATTTCTCATCCCTAGCCAGCTGACGTTGGTTAGAGCTACAAAAGTCACTTGAAAACAGGCAGTGACTGCTGACTCAGAGGTTACACTCCACTCTGACAGCATGAAATTAGTTGCAGTTGGTCATAATAGGTGTTCCTGGTCAACTCATGGTCAAGGACGTCTCCTGCAGTAACCCAAAAGCTTTGAAGCTTCATCTAGAGAGCAAAATCCCAAAGGGAAAGGTCACAATTTAAGAGAAGCAACAGTATTTTGATAAACAGGATAAGGGAATTTTAGAAACTTCAGGATTTTTTTTTTTTTCTCCTTCCTTTCCGGCCCACACAGGTATTGCTCGAGGCATCAGCCCTAGAAAAATTAGGCTACTGTAAGATTTATTGGCTGAGTGCAGAGTTTACATTACATTTTCTCTCATCACTTTCTCCTGGAGTAATTGCCTATGCATGCACAGTCCTGGCTGCAAACAGTGTGGTCTGATCCTTGGGTGGCTCATTTTGGGGCTCATCCAGCTATTGATATCACCCATGAGCAGCTGAGTCCTTTAAAAGGACTCAGAAGCTTGTGGGACTTTACAGGGAGATAACATGGTTCTTTAGAAGAGAAGCCCCCCATTGCAGAGCTTTTGCAAATGCTGTCTCTCGGTTACTTTCTTCCTGCAACTGCTGTTTTCCTTCAAGTTTCTTTTTTTTTTTTTTTTTTTTTTTTTTTTTTTTTTTTTTTTTTTTTTTTTTTTNTTTTTTTTTTTTTTAGTGTAATTTTCTTTCATCAGCCGCCACTGTAATTGACATAAAATACCTATAGATGTAGTTCTAGTTGTGAAATTTGTGGTTAAATCATTGTGTGAGTTATTCTTTCTTAATTTTATATATCCAGTGGGCCTAGAAAATCTGGCACAGGGTTCGAAAAGCTCTCCCTGTCTGCTTTTTCATAATAAGCCCAGTAAATGCTCAATTTCAGCTGGAAAAAATGAAATCAAGTTTGCGGAAGAGTTCATGATTAGGAAATTAATTCTTCACACAGCACCCCCAAGAGCTGAACTCAAAAATCTTTGTGGATCCCTTTCTACTCGGGATACTTTTTAATTCTGTACCTGCAAGAGCAATACCTTGCTAGCAAGTACAAATTGCAGCATTTACAGAAGATCTGTGGGTCATTCTACTCAAGGATATGATAGGGAAGGGTTGAAGATCTGACATTGCACAAGGATATTTCCCAAGCCTCTATACAGAGTATTTTACAGTGAAAATATTTTATGATCTCTGAGAACTCATGAGTTTTATACCATTGGCTGAAGAAATCCTACATGTCCTTTAAACCAGGCTAAGCATCTCTGTGTTCTTACCTCTTTTGTGTTATCATTTCGTACTTGAATTTTGCCTGAGAATGCCTAAATAATAGTGGGAAAAAAGAAAACAGAAAACAAAACAAAAAACCTCAAAAGCAAAACAAAACAAAAAAAGCCAAAACCAAAACAAATAAACAAAATACCAAAACAAACAAAAAAATCATTTAAAAAAAATAAAATAAAAAAAAAAAAAAAGAACAGCTAAGTCTTTACTGGTAAAACCAGAGCCAGACCTCAGGGTTTGACCCGTGGTGAACAGCCTTAGCATTTTCGCTCATTTCCAATGCTGAGGTGTGGTGTAGAGAAAGGTGAAACCCAAATAATTTCCTCCTGTAAAAATTACAGTCCTGCAAAGCTCCAATAATGTGCCTGAAACAACAAGAGGAAAGGCGGGCCACGCCGCTTCAAAGCCCGGCTGTATTATTCTTATTGGTTCCTTGGAAAATATTTCATGACACATGAACCTCCTGAACAGTAGAGAGACATCCAGCTTTGAAATAATAACTGGGGGAAGAGGGTAAACCGAGACATATTTTTTCAAGCATTCCAGGTGCCCTCTGCAATTGGTGACCTAGCCAAGTATGAGAAACAATGCAATCCCAGGAGCCCGCTGCCAAAAAAAGATCCACAGCCACTAAATGCATTAAGACATTAATGTCTACTTTGGGATCAGTTCTCAACTTAACAGGTTAACCTCTGGCCCACGAGGGAGTAAGCAGCAAACAAGATTTAGCCAAAGCTTGTACTCAGAGGGTAATTGATAGCTGCAGCCCACCCATCTGATACATTTTTCTGATGGAGATAATTTTCCTCTCGTAAGGGAACGATCCGTAGAAATAATTTAAGTTGACATTTCAACACTAAATCAAAATGCTGTGGTCTGACATAGGTAACTGCTAGATGATCTGGGTCTTTCCAGCTAAAGGACAGAGGGGAAGGGAGGAGGGAGAGAGTAAAAAAAACCCCTTGGTTTGTTATTTTGGTCATTTTTTTGGAAGAAAATCTCCATTTTGCTGGAAAATAAATCAGCTTTCCTTTGGAATAATAAAGAATCACTCTTTAGGCCTTTCAAAATAGTTATATTTTAGATCTTAAAAAAAATTA
>VWZN01012381.1:88596-111747 GCA_013396955.1 Regulus satrapa | reverse complement strand
TTTTTCACTCTGGAGGTCATGGCTGCATTGCATTGAAGCAAGTAGGAATGATTGGGCAGAAGGTTTTGATAATGTAGAGCAGAGCTCTTCTAGGGATACTTCTTACTGTCAGAATTTGTAAGATCCTAAAGCTAACAATATAAATATGATCGAAGTGAACAATTTCAGATTTTTCTAATTGCAAAGGAGGCATTGAGTTCAGGATTTCTCAAATGATAGAGGCTAAGAAAGAGCCAGAGCTTGTGAATGTGCCTTATCTTTTGCATTATGGCTAGGAAAGACCAGGTGTTTCTTGAGAATTTTTCAGCTGTTTCAGTATCTTTACCAAACACCAGGTAAAGCCATGTCAGTAAATACTTTCAGGCCAACATAAAATAAATGAAATTAAGGTTTAAAACTGTTGGGAGGGAGTGTTTTGTTTAAAAACACGAAGGCAGCTTCTGAGTGGATACAGATTCAGGTTTCTCCAGTGAAAAACAACAATTTACATGGCGTGGATTGAGTCTGTGATGTTTCTGAGGTATTGCCTTTATACGTATCTGATTTGATAGAACTGCTAGCAAAGCAGACTCCTTGTGTACAGACACAGACAGCAGGCTGCTCAGACAAAGGTTCTGATCCTTATCTTGCTCCAGTTTCACACTGGTGCAATCCCATCACTACCAGCCATTTTGCTCTGGATCTACTCTTGCTGCTCAGACGTGTGTCAGCCCTGGGCCCAAAGTTTCCCAGTGAAAACCAGGAGAGAGAAAAATAGCAAAGAGCAGGGAAAAGGATCAATTTTTCATTTGACACCAAATGAATCATGACTTCCTTGTGGGATGTGGTACCTTTTCCCACTCTTGGCTCCATTTCCCATAATGCCCTTGACCTCGGAGGTCACCTGTCATTGGAAGATGAAGCTCTGAATAAACAGAGAAGACCCTGTGGTGTCTCTTATCTCTTGGTTTTGCCTCAAATCTCCGGGCGGAGTTTTAAATTATTCATCCACTGGTGCTCTCTGCGAGTTACACGTCTCCGTCACCTGCCCCCCCTTTGCTTGCCCATTTGTGAGTGAAGGCGGTATCCTTGGGAACCTTATCAGAGATCACAGATTCAGGCTCCAGAAATGAAATAAAAGAGGAAATTGGCTGTATTAGCATAAGAGGAGTCAGCCTGGAGTTGAATACACACATCACCCAGAAGCACCACTGGCTTCTCTTATCAGCAACGTCTGATCACCACTTCTTTATACACACAGGCACACATGCCCCACACACATGCACACACACACACACACTCCCCTCTTTAATTCCACCCAGCCCATTCCTTTGTTCCAGCTCACACGGGGGAACACACGGAATAAGGTCAGATGGCATGAGTTTCCTGAAGCAGTTTCCAACACTCCCAAGTTCTCCTAGGTAAAAACAGCAGACAGCAGCATAAACAAAAAATTATTTATTTATTTATTTTGTTTGTTAGCAGAAATTATGATAATCCTTTAGCCTCAGCTGGAGGGGGAAAAAAAGTCAGGATAAAGATTTCAGATAGAGGGGTTCTGTTATTAGTTCAAGTATGATTCCTAGACCAATCTCGATTTTTATCTCTCCAGCATCTCTATGATAATACATAGCCATGGTTTATGAGTTTTTATTAAGAATATAAAAATCTGATATCCACATAACATAATTGGACATGTTTTTGAAAATTAATGCAGTGAAATAATTTTGAAATTTGGAGGTACAGATTTGTGTAATTGAAACAAATTATTTTCTTGTGCTTCCTTTTTACATGGAGACGTTATCTCTGATACTACTTTTGTGGGAAACACTAAACACTACACATTGTTTCTTCTCAATCAGAAAACTGCACTGTAAAAGAGAAAACACAATTGTTTTATATTTTTCATGGCATGGTGAATTGGAGTTTTAAAATTCTGCCTTCCTCATGCTTTATGGGGACAAGATTGCATACATGGCTTTGTACATTTCTATGTGTAGTTTTACTGATGTACATTTTTGTTCTCAGAGTTGCTGTTGGCCAGGTGGCATCTGCTGCCCCTGTTGCTATTGAGTCATGTAACTGGAAAAAAAAAAATGTCAGAGGGAATTGACACTGCAGACAGAGGAAAACATGCCCTGTGCGATCAACTTTGCTCACATTTTAGGATGATTTTTTTTCTATCTTGTGAAAAATAACAGGAATAAATTTCCCTTCTTTTGAGACTAGCTATTTTGTTAATATCCAAATTTGGTAATTTCCATGCAGGGTTTTACTTGTTGCAGTATCACCATATCTCTACAGAATGAGACTCCTTTGTTCTCTAATGAATATCACCAACATCACACAGTAAATCTGGGTTGGCTCTGCACATTATAAGTGGTGGGCTAAAGTTTATGGCCCTTAATTAAGCAGAGCTTCAACTGAAATGAAAACTAAATCAAAAAACAAACAAACAAAAACCACAAAGATATTCCTTCATTTTTAATGATGGAATCAAGATGAAATCTTTGATTTTTAGGTCAAAAAATGCAAAAGAAAGCAGCTCCAATTCTCTACATTTTTTTTTTTTTAATATTGGAATTATACTTTTTATATATAATGATAATTATAATGATGATGATAACAATAATATTTTATTATTATTATTATTATAATTTATATTTCATTCATGTTACCATGGATAAAATATAAGATGATGGTCCAATAATTCTGTCCATTTATTCAAACAGAACTATGAATTTCTATTACTATTTGTTTAATTTCCCCTCTGATCTCTGCATAGTCCTCCCCATTTTCTTGCCATACAGAGTAACATCTATGCTTATAGGGCCTTGATGATGTTTGGAGGAAAGGATTGTTGTGTCATACAGAACCAACCTTAATTGGATTTGAGTGGGAGGCGTGATATATTAGTTTGTAACCATATGCAGGACTGATGCCAAATTATTCCACAAAATTACTCTGGATCTACTGAAGTTGTTGTGAAAACAGCCCTTGACCTGAGAAAAGCTAAGCATACACCCTTAATACCCACCCTTCTGCTACTGCAGTATTCATCAATGTAGGAGGCCAGGGTATCACAAGATGGTAGCTGGGAGGAAGATGAGGGTGATAAAAATAGCAGGGTTCACTTTTAGTCCTAACATTCTTCTTCAGTTCCTTATTTATATGCAAGTTGTGCTAATCTGACCAAGAGAAAAAACATCTGCTTTTGAAAATCAGGAGTGTCATTGCAACTTCTATTTGTGTCACATCCGGAGGTTGAAAAGGAAAACCTATGCATTAATTAAGAGTTTTTACAGATGATAAAAAATTAAGGCAGCAAGGAGAGCTGACAATATATTGACTTCTGATAAAAAGGATTAAACTTCTTGATTGACTAATTCAGCCCATCCAGCTGAATGGAGCTGCTGTAAAATGGAGCCTCACAGAGAGTTGATGGAACTAAATCTCAGTTGGGTCAGTCACACCCTGGAGGTACTTGATTATGTGTGAGCTTAAACAGAGAAATTGGGAAACAAATGCTCACTACTATTTCAGTACATGGAGTAGAATGAGAATGGACCAGAGATCTTAAAAGAGGCAGATAATGTTGTAAAGGTGTGAAATGACTAAACAGTAGATACCAGTCTTTTCTCAGTCATCAAGATCAGCATTTCACCATCTGACTTAATGAGAACAAGATTTAATCTTTCTAGATACTCCTGAAGTCAATTGGAACTTCCCAGATAATAAATAATTTTCATCATGCAAACTTTCTAGTATTTCTTCCTGGCAGAGTTATGATATTGATTAACATTCTTCTGTGACACAGAAAATCCCACAGACTATGCAGACTGGAGAAAAGCACCATTTCTGTGATTTTAACTTGGTGTTGCAGCATCATGTGGGGGACCCTCTAACCCCTGCCATGGAGCTGGGCAGATTCTAAATGAATTTGGTCTATTATTATAATTTTAATTATAATATATTTATAGAACTGCACATAGTGCTTGTGAATTTAATGGAATAGAGCTCCCTTTCATGTGAAATAAGTGAGAGGTTGATGTTTCTTTCTTAAAAGACTCCATCCCTTTTAACCCATTAGGATGCCAAATTTTTCTTCATTCCAAGTTTGCTGATTCTCTAAACATGTGCTTTTTACACAGAAGCATTCCATTCTGTAGAAAATTGGGATCTTTAAGAACAGAAGTACCATATTCTCTGGAACTCCATGGCACTACAGGTTCTAATCCAGGTACCTTAGCAAACTCAGCTGTACTCATCATGCCTGAGGCAACTCTTTCTTCTCCAAGCCTCCAACCTTGCTGTAAATCCAGGTAGTTTCCATGCACTGGTTCTATATAACTCATGTGGTCAAGCTTTCTGTCTTTTCCCAACCAGCAGAACAAGCAATATGTTTATTTATTTCTTGAAAAAAAGTTGATATGTTTATACAATCCCACATGAGTTTGGGACTCAGGGACATGTGCCTAAAGGTAAGCAGTAAGTTAGCCTTGGAAAGGGCTCTACCAAATGTTCTTGAGTCAGTCTGCAGCTCTTTTGTGAGTCACTGCAGTGTGCTCCCACTTACTGGGTAAGAGGCAATTGCTTGTATGAGCAAAATGGATGGCAGCCTGGAGGGGCAGAAAGATGCAATATTCCCTTTTCTGTAATAAGGGCATTGTGCCAAGTTGGCTGCCCAGTATTTACTTCACAGAGAAATAAGACCCCTTGTTTCAAGAACTGAGACACAACTTCTGTAATCCCAGGTATTGGAAGCTGAAGTTTGCATAACAAAACAAATCTGCAAGTGTCTGCAGCTCATTACATCATCCTACTGATAACAAACCTCAGTCTACAGGAGTTCTTAATTTGGAACATGTGCTGTCTTTTGGATTCTCCCCCACCATTCAAATATACATTTGTGAAGAAATGGTCATTAGGATTTAACCTGGCAGTGGCATTTTGCAATTTTTCTAATGATAATCCATCTTTTTATATGTTTAAAAATTCCAAAGTATCCTTTTGTGCTTCTGAAAAAAAAAAAAAAATGGTTAGCAAATGCACGCCATTTATCTCTTATACAGTGTTGTATTATGCTTATTTTATGTTCAAGTGAACAGAATCACAGAAGACATTTTGGAACTCGGTCAAAACCATGCTCTTTATTCAGGGCTAAACCTCAGAATTCCAATCTGGATACCATTCCCATCATCAGCTGGCTTTTACATTTTGATAGTGTCGGGGGATAGTATCTAAGAGCTCTCTTTTTCCATGGGGACCAAGATCTGAATCTCTGCTATCTGTGAATCACAGAGCAGATACATGGATGCAGAACAAAGAATGTCTGTGGAGCTCTCCAGAGATGATCATCTTTATCTTTCTATTTCCTAATAAAGGCTTACATTATTTCCTTTTGCACCCAAGAAACAGATGCCCCATTTCTTATCTGGAGGAGGAGACCAAAAGAGCATCAACACATTTCTACTGGAAAGGCCCACACACTTCTATGTAACCACTACATTTCTGGGGGAAAAAAAAAATAAAAATAAAGCTGCACAAGGTACATCTCAGCTCTGTTTCCATGTACTAAAAACCTGCCCCGGCTGTTTTCCTTTCCCTGATTCTGCAATTACAAGCAGAGTATTTATGCTCCCTCTCCATCAATTAAAAGCCTGTATTCACATGAACAATTATCATATTTTGTAGGGAACTTTTAGCTTCCAAATTGCATTTCAAGAAAATTTCAGGGATAGAACTTTGAAAGATGTTTTGGATACAAGACTCCATTTATGTATACAAATTTGGAAAACCAGCATTTACCTGGGAGGCAAAACATTCAATGTTCCATGTAGAAACCATATTCAAAAGACACAAGTAAAAAGGAGCTTTTCTCCTGGAGACCTTTGTGCTGCTTTTTGGATGGTAATGAATTTCAGGTGCTAATAACTTGAAAAGAATTCAGACCAATGTAGGAAATACACTGCTCATATCCAAACTACTCATGGAAATTAGTTCTGTATGTGGCCCTGTTCTTCCATGAAGAAAGGCAGTAAGGTAAAAGATATTGCAAGTCTTTCTGCATACATATTTTATTTAAGTTAGGATTTCTCTGTTGTGTGCTAAACTGGGATCTCACAGCCCTGGCTACAGGGAGAGTGCAGACAGGTGAATTGGTCTGAGTACAGGAGTTCACCTCCAGGTATATCACATGGCTAGAACTTTGTGGGGAAAAGACTACAAAGTTCACTGCACTGGTGCCAGCAATTTGACAACTGGGTAATGTAATAAAACAAACAAAAAAACACCCCTATTTTTTAACGTTCTGGCTTTTTATATTTCCCAAACATGTCAACAATGAGCCATAATTTATTTACAGATCTGTGGGAGGACATGAAACCTTCTCTGCCTTCCTGAGTAT
This sequence comes from Regulus satrapa, assembly GCA_013396955.1. Lineage (NCBI taxonomy): Eukaryota > Metazoa > Chordata > Aves > Passeriformes > Regulidae > Regulus > Regulus satrapa. The sequence continues at coordinate 105,362 of VWZN01012381.1, read as the reverse complement.
GATCCCAGAATGCCTCTGAAAATATCAAAACTAAATTTGGACTGGGATTTTCCCAAAACTGCTTTTTTAGGGAATTTCATGTGGGTTTTAAATGCTTTTCTGTTTTTTTGTTTGTTGTTTTTTTAACAGTGGTGATCACCTGAAAACATGGAGGTAATGAGCTCTCCATTTGTATGGCTTGGGCACTGGGGTAAGCAACCCTAATTCTTATAAAACTGAAAATATCCATTGCACTTTTAGATCTAGGTTATTCTCACACTGGTAGGAAGCATTATTTTTTCTAAGGAGTTTTCCTAAATGCTCTGAGGTGTCTGTGAAGAACCTCAGTTTTCTAAACCCACTGTGTGGAGATTCATAAGGAAAGGTAGACAAGTAAATCTGGCCAGGTGAGTTTGCATACCTCCAGCAGGCTGCTTCACCTTGGACTGTCCCTCTCTGGCAACATTCCAAAGCCACCTGGACACATTCCTGTGTCACCTGCTCCAGGTGACCCTGCCTTGGCTGGGTCTTGGACTGGATGATCTCCAAAGATCTCTTCCAGCCCCAACTATTCTGTGATTGGGTACTTCAAGCTGAGAGGTTGTGAACGTGCCCTTTTGGTACCAGAGCAGGTACCAGGTTAACAGAGCCTTCTTTTGTATGTATTTCAATGCACATATTGGCATTCCATGCAATATGAAGAATTCAACATTTTCCCATGCGCTAATCAGGAAGTAGTAGACATCTGAATTTTGATAAATTTACAGACAAACATATTTAATTTTATAATTAAATATCAATATTTTTAATATTAAAACAGGTAAAATATATTAAAATATTTCTTTTTAAATATTTAAAATATTTTTGGTGTAATAAGAGTACAAAACCCAACTTATTTTAGCTCCTAGTTAACACAAACAAACCAACAAAAAACCAACAAAAAACAAACAAAAACTCCAACAAAAAACAACCAAACAAAAAAAGCCCAAAACAAAACAAACAAACAAAAAAGAAACTGAAAAGAATAAAAAGGAATAAGCACAAGGTTTCTTCCAAAGTACAAAAGTATCTTCTAAAAATACTAAATTCAGAATGCACTGGATAGGATTACGCAACCAAAATCAGTGGAGTGGGCTACTGATGATGCTTCTCTCTTCTTTGGCATTGCAAAACGTAATGATTGATTAAGAATATGAGCTTGGTGCTAAATGTCTGAGGTTCTGTATTAACTGGCGAAGAAATATCTTCAGTACACCTGATTGACACAATTCATGATGCTGCTCTAAAACAATACTGTATTGATTTACATCAGGCAGTCTCCTGTGTGTGATTCAGGCTCTACAGGTAAATACAGTCCACATTGATTTTAAAGCCATGATTAGAAAACAGAAACAAAACATACAGTCTCACAGCTATTCAAGCTCTCCCATATTCACACAGAAAAATATGGGTGTACAGATAAGCAGACCACCCTGAAAAAAACTCAGTTTTAAACTGGACTTTGGAACTTCTACAAAGGAAAAAAAAAAAAAAAAAAAAAGAAAGAAAAAAGAAAAATAGAAGGGAAGACTTGTTTCTTTTCACCCACAATGCTGATGTCTGTTCCTGCTAGCTTCTTTCACACCAATGCTTAATGTCTTTGGATGCTTATCACAATAGCCCCCTTGGTAAATGAATATTTTTCTTGCAGTAGCCTTTGGAACCTAAACAAAGAAAGATGGGTAGATTCCCACCCACAACATTAAAGTTTTCCTATTCACTGACACCAAACCATGTTCTAATGTTTAAACAAACCCAAACGCTTGGGAAAATTTAGATTTGACCTCTGTGGGCATGTTAAACAGTTTATATTACAGCAAACTCTAGTTTTCCCTAATGTGCATAGCACTTTGGAACTTTGTCAAAACGGAACAGTTTCAAAGCTGTATGATCTTCACCCGGGGGCCTAATTGAAGCGGCATGAAAAATATTTCTTTCTTTTTTTCTTTTTTTACTTCTTTACTTTTTTTCTTTCTTTTTTTTTTTTTTTTTCTTTCCTTATAAAGCTGGATCTGAAGCTGGGTACTCTCCAAAAAAGCTTATGAAGCTGACAAACATTTACCTCCTGGTCCTACAACCCTAAAACTTCCATCATAGAAATTCAGAGCAAAGGTCAGACAGAGGAAAAACATATTAGAAGCAGCATGACAAGCCAAGTTTTATTCTACTTGAAAAGCCAGCTTTTTCAAGTCCTTTTTCTTTCATATTGGTTGTTTGAAAATGGATCTGAAGAAAAGTCGAAATCCCCATGTAAATGCATATATTTTTCAAACAGGAGGATACCTATGTAGATGCATATTAAGCTGCATCCAGCTTTGGTGGGCGAGCCATGTTTGAAGAGCATTCCCAATGCAGTTGATGCTTGTGTCCTTTCTGAGTCCCCGTTGAAGTTCATTTGCATCAAACTGAAGTGAATATTAAAAAAAAAAAAAGAAAAAAAATTAGATGTTCAATTTGTGGTTGCCAGTGGCATAAGAAATATGCATATGTGCTACTTTCTTGCCAAGCAAAACACATTTGCAGTAAATGTTCTATCTGTAGAGCTCTGAAATGTATTGTATATTCCAAGTTTTATGCCAGAATACTGGTTTGGGTAGTATAGAATATTTGACTGGGTGTCTGTGGGTGTCATTCATATCTAGAAAATTTATGAAAGAATCATTTATATATATATAGATACGTATATAAATATATATCAAATATATGGGTGGGTAACTTACACTCTGTTCTTGGCAGGGGTGTTGGATTTAGATATTTTCAGTCCCTTCCAATCCAAACCATTCTCAGAACTAGGTAAAACCTTATTAGTATGTATTGATTTGAGCATTAAAAACACAAGACAACCTCGGAAAGGGTTAATATAAGAAAATCACAGATTTCTGCATGCATCCATGCAGATATGAAACAGTATATTCATAATTTGAGCAGTCCTATTTATTCTAATCATTCCATTTTTTTCTTCATGGTCTTATTTATCTCTTTGAAAACTGTGCAGTGAGGGGAAGGACTGGGGAGAACAGGCCCACTGGTACCCTACAATTATCTACACCCAGGTAACACAATCTTTGTTCATCGGAATAGCTCCATGGATGGGGATATTTCAGTTCAGCTCAAAAAAATTAAAGGCAGAAAAGATTATTGGATATGCTTGCAGAATTAATATGGAACTTTAATCATCCAAAATAGATGAGCTTCAGTGTGTTCCTAAAAATCAAATGCAAATAATATACAGTTCCTTGGTCAAATCCTCAAGTGGGGAAAATCAACTAATCTGATCTATATCAATGGAGGATGGGATCTCTGGTTTAATCTGTGGCAGGATTTTCTCAAAGAACATTTTCCAAATTTAATATTCGAGATCCTGAGAAGTTTTGAAAGGCTTCATAATGTGAAGACTTCCTGAAATTTTGAGAGCACATCTCAAACTGCGACTCAAGACTTGAGGGACACGAAGTTAAACTCTTTACAGCACTCGCTGAATATTTATAAGGAAAGAGGGATTTCCCAACTACAGCTCCACAACATATTAAGTATTTTCAGCTACTGTTACTGTCAGAAATGAGGGTCAGGGATTTTGTTTCATGTTAGGGGATCTCATGTCATGTGTAAATGCCTCAGATAGAGGGCACATATGATACCTTGATCCATTAACTGAGCAGTCTGACCAGGCTTTTCAGTATGTCAGATTCTTGAGACTGATTATTTAGCATTTGCCAATCCAGATGTACTGTATTAGTTTCAAACAGAAGAAGTCCGTGTCAATAATATTCATCTTTTCTCAGCCCCGAGAGAGGTTAAAGAAATGTACAAAGTCATTAGAAATCTGTCAGTTGCTGTGTATTTTTGGATAGAATCATAGAATAAAATGAGCATTATTTGTTAAAGATACTATAGGTCCACCCTTGAGGAAAAAGATCTGATGCAATTTTAGAATGATTAAATAAATAAGAACATGTGTACACATAAGTGGATCCTGCAAAAAGTATTTTCAAAAGCTTTTCAACCAAATTGAAACGAGCTATCTTACTAAAAATGTTCTCTTTAACCACTTGCTTTCTAAATAGGAAAGAGTTAATTATAAAAAAATCTAACTTTTTGTAATTAATTTTGTCATTTTCTTCTTCACCCTTCTTAGTGGATCCACATGTCAAATAAGAAGAATTTATTGGGGTTTTTTTTTTTTCTGATCTTTTTAAGCAGCAGCTTATCTGAAAGCATTTCAAAACAATATGTAGCACAAAATCCCTTTTTCAGGAGATCCTAAATCCTAAAATGCTTTGATATGTGATAAGAAGGCTGTTCCTACATGTGCAGAGCCTGATGCACAAAGGTGCATGCAAGATCAGAGATTCCAAAGTAATTCTGATTTCTGGTAAGGATACTGAGGAAGCACAGTTACATTTGCTATTTGATTTCCCCTTGGGATGCTGGTACCAGAGAAAACAGAGTTTTTATTGCTGTACATGGAGAATTAGCCATGTAACTAGATAAGTAGCACACTGTTTCAATGGTAAAATTTATGCACTCATGCACCTGGAGGCTTATGAAATATCAGGCACTAGATTTTCTTTTTTTTTTTTAGAGAATTTAGAAAGATGTTATAGAAATAATATTTAAAATATTTTAATTTTTTCCCTCATTTTTATTTTTATACTTGTCTTTATTTCCATCCCTCTGAATGCTTCTTCTGCCACATGTTAGAGGAGGAATTCTTCACTCAGTAACAATAATAATAATGAAAAAACAATTGAGCATCTGATAAATACAGATATTTGCAGTGGAACAGTTAAGCAAACTTCTGTGTGGTCAGAGATTCTTCTTTCTCATAGTAACTCAGAGTTTAAGTGCATGGACAGAAATAATCATATTCCTTGGTCCAACCCTTCTCTTTTTCTTGTCCATTTATCTCACACAGCCTACCTACATTTTCCCATGATTCAGGATCCCAGTCATGACTATCCCAGATAGTCACTGTCCTTCTCACACCTACAGAGTGTTCTTTGACTGCTGCCCTTATTTGCTCTTTGGGATTTCAGTGCTGCAGGCTGCAAAGCAAATTATATGGGAGTGATCACTTCTCATTAGAACTTCGGCCCACAGAGCCAAGGAATTTACTGATGTGATCAGCATTAGCTGAGATTATCTCTGATTTTTAGAGATGTTGGCCCAAGCAAAGAGGTTTTTTTTTTTTTTCCATGTTTTGGGATTTATCTATGTATGAAAGCAATTTCTGAAGGAGGGTGACTCTACTGTGCATGGCCATTACTGTCTCTGGGGAGTAATCTGATGAGGAGAAAGAAAATCAGTGAATTCTTTCTAGTGGATACTAATAGTGATATCACTCACCCAAATATTAATATTCTTTCACCTTATTAGAATCATTACATTATGTTTAAATAAGGGGTCTAAGTAAATCTTTGGGTAAACCTTTTTATTTTGGTTTATTTTTATGAAAGGAATATATTTTATCTTCACTTCTACCAAAGTGCTATTCCTAGAAAAATCAAAATTCGGTAATATCCATTTAGTTTTCTAAAGTTCTGCACTGGCTTCCTTTCTGAAATGTAAATTGTCAAATACTGCTGACTGGAACTTCTCTTTATATGCCTTCAGGTGTTACTCTGCTGAACCCAAGTGCTTGGAGAAAAGGGTTATCTGAAGGTGTTCCCCATCTCTCCTTTTCCTCAAAAGATTTCCAAAGGGATTTCCATCACAGCAATTGTCTGAACTTCTTAAGAGCTCATGGGTTAAGTATAATTACAACAATCTTATTTTACATAAGCAAGGAAAGTCTCACATTTGTTCTACATATATCATTTCATTTATGAATGAGTAGTAGCATATAAAGTTCTGATACATGAGGGACTATGAAAATTGAAATGGGAATTCCCTGTTCTAAATTCCCCTTCCAATCCCTGTGGAGGACAAATGGAAACAAAAAATCCTGGAGGACAGGAAGAAATGTGACTGTCCTGTACAGTGCCTCTATAGCGGGGAGTGCTTCCAGTATATCAGTCACAGAATCATTCTTTACTGTTCAGATTCTCAATATTGAAGAGAATTTACTTTCAGTTTCTCCTTTAACGTGTTCCTGAAGCTCCCAGTACACTGTTTATATGTGGGCTTGATGCAATTTCCTCAGACAACCCTGATCCCCCAGCAGAAATAATGTTGCCTCAAAGGAGATAAAAATCATCCTTGGTCAGTGCAGGATCTCTGCTTTCTCCTTGTTTTAATCATGAAAAGATGAGTGAAAACACCTAACAAAGTGCTCAAATGATTCACATTTCATGGGCCATATTATAAGTTTTCAAAGAACACATTTTTTACTACTCAAATGGAAAAAAAAGGTCTAAGTGAACTGCTCATAGTTGAAGGACAGAAAAATAACTAAGATGAGGAGTAAGGATCTGGATCCTGTTCTTGCCGTGCCTGCAGTGTCCTGATGGCTGGTGCTGCTCAGCATAATTTTCAGTGTCTTCATTAATTTCTGATGATTTAGCTAAGAAAACCCCAGCAAACTGTGTGCTGTACCACTGGTGCTAAATCATCTAATTTTCATGAAATTTGCACCAGAGAGATGGTAGAGAAGGGTGATGTGATCTCCTTCTTCTGTGAAACCTCACACCATATGCTACTATAGAAATTTATATTGCATTGTAGTACTGGATCAGTATTTCTGAATCTTCTGAGATGAGAATCACATTCTGCTGCTAAAAAAGCCCTAAAACTTTGTGCAGAGATACCAGGGTCTTCTCAGTTCCCTAGCAAGATAGCAGAGCAAAATAATTAGAGATTTACACAGGTTTTTCATCAAGTTATGAAAGCTATGCTTTACATCTTTTCATGAGGTTTGACTGCATCTGACACTTTTTTATCTCCAGCTTCTTTTCTCATGTGCTGGACTGTATCAGCTGTTCTGTGGAACTCAAAGGAAAAGGTTGGAAGGAAAAAGTCCATAAATTTACTGGAAATAGTTGCTTTAAGAGAGACAAAAGATGGATGGCATTCATAAATTATAGCTTATTTAGAATCTATCATCTATAGGAAAGAATTCTGAAATGCAACATAGATATTATATGTTGATTACCAAGATCCAGATAGAATTTAAGGAAAAAAAAAAAAATTAGAAGATGGGGACAAGTTGTTAAAGACTTTCATATGTAAATGCTAACATGACCATTAAATAACTTTCTTCATCTTCTGATCTTTCCACAGATTTCTTTTATAGCCTGAGAGTTTCTCAAAGATCTTCCAGTAACAAAATACTCACATGTCTGTGAAACAACAAAAAACAATGTTTTTATCATACGTGGGAACTCAAACATGGCAAGTGTGAAAGGCACATAGACAGTGTCCTGGCAGAGAAAAAAAACAAAACAAAACAAAAACAAAAACAAAAACAAAACAAAAACAAAAATCAACAAAACACCCAAACCAGTAGAACATAAAGATATAAAGAAAATTTTCTTGCAAAATATTTTTATCTGAGAAAATGCCAATTGTATGTATTACAGTCATAAGAAGCAAAACAGGATTCATGTGTTCACTATGCTTAGATAAATACATGTAACTAATTAATAATAGCTGGATTATTTTCCATCTGAGATGGTCCAATATAAAACTGAGCTTTATTTCCATGTAAAAGACTGAAAACTTAGAAAAATACATTAATCATCTTCTAAAAATCTTAAAGTGGCTTTCCACATAGGGGCATAAATATTTTATTTTACAGCAGGAAATCCATTTTGACACCCTTTTAACTTATTCAATGAAGACTTAGTTGTTTTTTGTTTTTTGTTTGCTTGTTTTGGTTTGTTTTGGTTTGGTTTGATTTGGTTTGGTTTGGTCTGGGTTTTTTTATTGCAAATGTTATTATCAGCTCAAAAAATGCTTAGACACAAATTTTGGGATTTTCTGTCAAAACATAAAGAACCTTCATTTTAATAACCAGTCTGAGGATAGCTTGCCTGCTCACTTCCCCTACCTATAGATATGAAATAGAATTGACATGTAAGTGGCCAGAAAACAGAAAAATTGCTTAGGGGGGTGTTGACGCTGCCATACTTCCTTAAGGCAAGGTCGTTGTGGTTGATTTATCAGCAAACTCTTCTAACCCTGCAGAGGAGCAGCGTGGGAGGTGAAGGGTTTGCAATGCTCAGGGTACCAACAGCAGGATGGACAGCTCTGGGCAGTAAAGTGATGGTTTGCTATCAGGGTATAAGGGTTTGCTGTAAACAGGCAGATCTTTGGATGATCTAATACCTATAATATTGCAGAGAGGTAGCCTAAAAGAGAGACTAATTCCAATTTCCACAGCATTGGAGTCAGTGAGAACAATCTTAGTGGGCTTTGGGAGTTTGACTTCTGTGTCAGAATAGCCCAATAGGAAGAATACAAGCAACAACAATAGAAAGTTCATAAGCTAATTGAATATGTATTTCATAGAAAAACCCCACACATCTAACATTCTTGCCAGGAAACATACACGAGAATAATGATCTAGATATTAACTTATGAAATGTTGTCTACAATAAGTTACTGTTGCGTGTCGTTTTACTGCAGGCAAAATGAATGGGAGGCTTTGACTTAATATAATGAAAATTTTCTGTATTTTCCTCAGTTGAGAAGCTTCATTGAGACTTTATATTAGTGTTTCATTATATGTGAGATGGGAGAGAAATCTACCTGCTTTTCTCTGCCAAGTCTATTATCAGACGAGAACATGTATTTCTGCAGTCGTGTGAAACAGAATTGCAGATGTTCAGAGCCTGTATCCAGAAGTCACCCTTTTCTTGAGGACCCAGCACGGATTTCTATCATATCTATCAGCATCTATTTTAGTGCTAGCAGGGACACGTTAGGACATGTCAGGGTGATAATGTGTTGCTTCAGCCCTGGCAGTTGTGTAAATGGGTGTGGAAAAACCAAAAAACAAACAAACAAAAAAAAACCCCATCAGAACAAAACACAACAAAACCAAACCAAACAAAAAAGCCAACAAAACCAAACCAAATGAAGGAGAGTCTGCTCAAATTTCCATCACTGCAGAGTCATGCTCTGAGGATTTTGAAGAGAATAAGAACCAAGTGTTGAATAAAAATATGGTAAATTAAGCCTCATTTATACCTGGCAAATTCTGCATGTTTTTATTCATATTGAGAAATATTACTGGCTCTTCACATTGAGCAATGTACCATTTTCTTCTCAGTAAAAAATATGCAAGTTTCTTTAAACTCTGCAAATTATAGGCTTTATAGAAAACTTCTCACAAGTATAAATAACCAACTGCATCTCTACAGCTTCTATTTATTACATATTTGTATAGATCAGAAGTAATAGCTGATAGGGAACTTTATTAATAAATAAATGAATGGATGAAATTTTTCATACTAAAGTCATTCCCACACACAATTTGTCAAGATGTTGTTAATTTTTGTAGCGTGATTTGAAGATTGTAATAAAAAATAGCTTTTATGTTAAAGATATGTTCTTTGTTCTCCAACAAGCAGACACTCAGTTTGGGCTTGTTTGTTGTCTTCAAAACATCTGATTTGGCTTGCTGAGCTGTAAATAATCAGGAATCAGAAACTGCTTTACAAGATCAGCCTCCACAGAAATGTTGGACACCTTGAAATCAGTAACTTTCATCAGCTCACCTAGATAAACCAATACCCTTTGTACACCCAAAAGCTGGGTATATCAAAGCAATTTTAAAACAGGTTTTTTGCATCATGACTTTCAAAGCATCCAAGAAAATTCTGCTTCCAAATAACACGAAATATCAGTGCAAACTCTGAAAATGTTTCCCTGCATGGGGTTTATGTGGCAAGGCTTTAGTGCCAGAGGAGTGGTACCTGTGAGATGACACCTGAGGCTGCCTGAATGTTGGACAAAGACAGTTCCAGCCATCTCCAGGACAGACCCAGAGCTGTCAAAAATCAAGCCTTTCAGCAGACACAGTAGTACCTCTGTGGTAACATAAAGGGGAGATAAGAGTGACAAAACATAAGGGTCACAGCCCTGCAGACACCCATGTCAGCGAGGAAAGAGGGGTGGGAGCTGCTCCAGAGGTCAGGGCAAAGATTGCCCTGCAGCCCCTGGTGCAGCCCACAGTGAAGCAGCTGTGCCCTGCAGGACATGGGGGTCCATGGGGGAGCAGAGATCCCATGCAGCTCATGGAGGAGCCCACAGCAGAGCTGGTGGATGCACCCTGAAGGAAGCTGCTGGTCAAACTTTAGCAGATTCCTGGCAGGAACTGCAACCTGTGGAGAGGACCCCACCCAGGAGCAGGTTTTCTGGTAGGGTTATTAGTTGAGGAATTGCAGGCCATGGGGGGACCCACATTGGAGAAAATTGAGAAGGACTGTTTCATGGAAAGGAACCCACTCTGAAGCAGGTGAAGAGTGTGAGGCAGCCTATGCAGCAGAGGACAAACATCAAGACCTGAACACAACCCTCATTCCCATTCCCCTGTTCTGCTCAGGGGAAGAAGAGTTGGGAGTGAAGCTGAGCCTGGGAAGAACAGATGGATGAGGGAAAGGGATTTTTAGCTTTGTTCTCATTTCTCATTTACCTCCTTTGTTTCATTGGAAATAGACTATATGAATGTCCCTAAGTGAAACCTGTTTCATCTGTGACAGTCATTTCTGAGAGATCTCATTTTCCTTACCTTGAACCAAGAGCTTTTCATTGCTTTTCTTCTCCCTGTCCTACTGAGGATCGGCAGTGGCAGGGCAGCTTGGTGAGCCCCTGATTGTCAGTCAAGGTCAAACCCATCCCATTACCTTGGAATTCACTGAAATCCCCTCTTCCACCTTTCTCCCAAAATCTCCAGCCACATCACTGGCTGAGCCAAGCTAGACCCTTCTTTCCCTGCAGCTTCTGGGAGACAGAGGGGGGATCTTCCGCAGGTGTGATCCACCTGCAGGTGATATCCACCTGCTGGGCAGCTGCACAAGGTGGAAATTCCGCTCCCATTCCAGGTGATTCATGTAATTGCCCAGGCAGCGAGGTGAAAGCCAGCCTTGGTGCTTTCATTTGCAGCCCTTGGACTTTCACAGGACGCAGTGTTAGGGGCACACTTCAGTCCCACAGAAGACACCAGCCCCTTTGAAGGCAGAGGGAGCTGTGGCTGTGGCCATCTTTAGGCATTCAGGTTGCAGGTCATGTCAGGACACCACCGTGCTCTTCGTTCCACCTGTGTACTTCATTCAGTTCTTCCAATAGCTTTGCTTTTAAAAGGCTAGTGGGCACACGCTGCCCTGCCAAAAATACACATTTTCTGCTCATTTACCTTTGGGATATTACAGCATTTAATTACACATTTGCTCACTGCATCTCAAAAATAAAAAAAATAAAAAAAAAATGCCCAGCCCCACCAGAAGGAAGGGAGATCACATACAAATACCACTATTCTACTACACTCCAAAACTGCAGTGCTTGGTTTGTCTCATATTACTACATTTACCAACACAATAAATGAGCTACATTAACATACGATCACTAAAAATATAAGGTATCTCATCTAAAGGGAATGGAAGTCATAATCCTAAAACCTGTCTGAGTCTTAAAATATTTAAATCATTAAATCTATCTTCATCTTCCTGTCTTTCAGAAGGTAGTAAGGTGCATACCCACCACTGTGAATGTGTTAAGCAAAGAAAAGAAACACAAAATTCAAAGTTAAATATATTTTCAAAGCCCAAAATGAGCCATTTATTGCTGTAGGAGAGAGAATAAATTGCTGAGTTTTTTTTTTTTTTTTTTNTAGAAATAGGTAAAATAGGTATATATGAGCTTGGAAAAAACCCCCAACCTATTCACAGTTTATAGAGCTAAGAAATAACTTATACTTTTATAGGTATCCTTTATAGCTTGATATATATAGCCTATATCCTATATCCCACATATATATATATATCTGTATATCTATCTATATATCTATATCTATCTATCTATCTATCTATCTATCTATCTATCTATCTATCTATCTATCTACCATATTTATCTCCTATATATCTCCTATATATATATCCTATATTTTTTGTAGCTTGATCTTGGCAAAATTATTCTGCTTCTCTGGATTGCCTCACAGTTCCTGGGAAATCCAGTTCATTGCTCAGAGAAGTAAAAGATCAAGAATTAAAAAAAAAAAAACAAACCCAAACAGTTATAGATCACTAAAAACATCCCTTTGCCATTGCAGGATCATCACTGAGACCATTCAGGGGATTTCAGACTAAGGAAAAGATTGAAATGTTGCAAATATAAGGAAAGTTAATGAATTTAGATTCAAGATTCTACATATAAACAGTCATCAGCTTTAAGTCAACAGAGCATTTTCTACCTACTTCTATCTATCTATCTATCTATCTATCTATCTATCTATCTATCTATCTATCTATCTATCTACACATATGTAAAAAAATGCATAAACCCACCAGAGACAGGTGTGATGAAAGAGTAAAATTTAGCAACCAGTTTTCATGAAAATCTGAAAATTTTAATTTGGATTTATGAATTTCATAGTCATCAATTTGGATTGACGAACAGCATCATGTGCAGAAAGTAATTCAACAGTCATTTTTATTCTCCAAAACTAAGAATAATGTGAAANAAAAATATATAACATACATAATTTATAATATACATAGGTATATATTATTCTCAGGTTGAACTATGACAGATTTTCTTTATTTTAGCTCAGGTATCAAATTAATTTTGAATTTTTTTTTTTTTAATAAACCAGGTATTTACTGAGTACCAATTATCAGTTCAAGCGCACAATTTTAGATTTTCAGATCAAACTTTATCTGCTTTTNATCTATCTATCTATCTACACATATGTAAAAAAATGCATAAACCCACCAGAGACAGGTGTGATGAAAGAGTAAAATTTAGCAACCAGTTTTCATGAAAATCTGAAAATTTTAATTTGGATTTATGAATTTCATATTCATCAATTTGGATTGACGAACAGCATCATGTGCAGAAAGTAATTCAACAGTCATTTTTATTCTCCAAAACTAAGAATAATGTGAAAGATTTTTTTTTTTTTTAAATACAACATTTTTACCTTCAAGCAAAAAAACCCAGCACTTGCTTTTGGAAATTAAGCTCAATTTTAAACATATTTTTAAAGAACAGAACTGAATATAGATTTTTCCATTTGAATTTAATAATATTATCAACCTAAATATTATAAAGAGAATGTATATACATTATATGAAAAATATATAACATACATAATTTATAATATACATAGGTATATNCACCAAAAAAAATAAATCCAGCACAACTGACCACTGTGGTGATGGCTCTGAACTCCCTCTTGTGCATCTGGGAGAGAGGGCACACAGACCTGTGGAACTGGTTCCAATCTTGCTGGTGCTGAGGTGCTTGTTGTGCAGAATGGAGGTTGCAACACCAAGGGCTGAAAGGGGAGCCAAAGATGGGAACTGTGTGCTTGCCTGGATGCCCTGTTTGATACATTTCCCACTCTCTTGCTCTGGATCAGCCCTTTCTGGATGGGTCCCCTCTCGAGTCTGCAGGCACCTCAAACACATTTGTGTTTTAACACAGGGGGTTGGGTATTTTCCTGTTAACTGAAGCTGGTGAATAGTTTTGAGGTTGAAGATTCTCCCTCCTGTTTCCCAAGATGATAATAGACTACCAAAATGCCAATTTTATGTTCTCATGCATTCCTGACTTAATAAAGGCAGCTTATTTGCCTGGAAGTGTAGTGCTGGCTATTGTTTACCAGGAGGCTGAAGAACCCAAAGGAAGATTAACAGATTGTGCCAGTTTAATTTGGTGCGATCTGGCTCTGTTAGATCTTCTCACCTGATTTTGATTTTGGGAGTTCTGAGTGGAGAGGGCAATTTTCCAACATATGACCTCTCAACAAACCTTAAGCTGCTCCTGGAGCACCAAGGATTACGCGTCCACAGAGTGTGGTGGTTATTGGGAAATTTCATCAAAGGGGTAGACAGGAGTCAGGCTGGGTGGCCCCAAAATTGCTGGTCATCTGTCAGGAGCCAGGACACACAATTTTATCAGTGAGACTTGCAAGGAACATACCAAAAAAATCCAAAAAAACCCAAAAAACAATATTCAGGTACTGATAGCATATATTCCTCAAAATATTTTAGTATCCCTGACTGAATTTTATACTAAGTGCTTCTTAGTCAGTGGGAAAATTTCTGTTTTCCTTGAGCAGCAACATGAAAAATTCTTCACGGAAAGAGTGATTGGGCACTGGAATTGCCCAGGGAGGTGCTGGAGTTACCTGGACATGTTTAGAAAAAGGCTAGATGTGCTCAGTGCTATGGTTTAGTTGATGAGGTGCTGTTAAGTCACAGGCTGGACTTGATGGTCCCAAAGGTCTTTCCCAGGCTAGTTCATTCTGGGATTCTGTGATTAATCCATTGCTAAGGCAATGCACTGGCAAAAAGCAGTGAAGGAAGATGAACAGAGCGGGCTGGGTCAGGGGCAGGAAGGCTTGGGTCCATGACAGAGCACCACAGGGAAGCACAGCTCCTTCAGTTCCTGGGTGAGAGAAAAGGAACTTCTGTTCCCGTGCAGAAAGGAGCAAGGAAGCATCTCCAAGGTCATGTAGAATTGCTCTCCCCACCTGCCACTGAAATGGAGCAGTGCCAGCCTTGTTGGCGTCAGGAGAACTTGAGGAGCTTCTCATGTAGCAAAGACTTCAACACATTGAAGAAATAACCTTTGTGTAGAGGCGTGAAGATTAAAAAAAACAAACAAACAAACAAACAAAAAAAAAACCACCAAAAAAAAAAAAAAAAAAAAACCCCACAAAAAAAAAAAAAAAACCCGAAATTGAGTTTAGCAATATCCTATTTCCAGCTGTGTAGAAAGCTCTTTGATAATNAAACCCCCAAAAACCCTGGTATCAAATTATCTTTCTTGTGTTCCTAAAGAAGTGAGATATTTAATCAAATACCTGTCTGTCTTTCCATTCATCCTNTTTTGTTTGTTTTCCTTTCAAAAACCCCTAGCCTTAAAAGTGTCAGCCAAATTCAATAAGTAAAATTTTTAAGTGTGTTGAGAGGCTCAAGGTTTTATGGAAGCTGGCAGCATGTAAGAGAGACTCCATATGAATATCCACTTAAGGAGACTTAATTAGAGAAAAAAAAAAAAAAAGAAAAAAAAAAAGAAAAAGGTTCAACAGCTGCAGTCTGCAAAACTATTGAAACCCATACTATTTCTCAAACCATTTATCTCTTAGACTGATTGCTGAATTTGGGAATGCTGCAGGTAACTTTCATTATCTACTTTTCCATTCCAACCACCTAAAAAAAGACTGAAATCCCTTAAAAACAGAGCAATAACCTGTCTCTTCTAAGTGAGTTTTCTACCTTATTTTCTAAGCATGGCTCTTTTTATGCAAAAGTAAAACCTGAGGTAAGATATATTTTCATCTCTATTATATTTTCATCAGTCATTATTATTATTTTAAATCTCAGCTAGAGATGAAAACATTTGATTTTGCAGTACCTTTTCTTCTTTTGACATGCCACCCAAGCCCCCATGAGCATGTGCTCACAACACAGCTGCTCCCACCTTGAGAAGATGTGCCAGGGATTGTTCATTTGGGGATAAACCACTGGATAAATGAACTATCAGGTTGCTTGTTCTACGTTTCTTCACTTGTTTAACAGCCTTTTAAATAAAGAAAATAAGAATGCCCTTAAAGACTGTTAGCAAAATATGAGAAAGTGGAAAAATCCTTGCAGATTTTCACTGGTTGGAAAATTCCAATGGGAATTATAATGGGTATTCAATAATTTTGGCACATGTCCCTGTATCAATACTGGAAGTACTCCTAAAGTTTTTAATTTCCCCATGGATATTCTCAAATCAAAAGAGTTTGCTGGTGAAATTTTCTCTTGCATTACATAGAGAGATGCTGATCTGTATTTTCTGAGGCTGTGTTTAGGTTAGATCATACTGACCATGAGAAAAAGAAAAGTATAATTATTAGCAAGCTTTTATTGTGTTCTCATCACTCACTGCTGTGGAGACTGAATCAGATTGAGCAGATGATCAACTCAGGCAATTAGTGGAATGGCTGAATAAGTTTGAAGATTTCCCTGTTGTGAAACAAGTATGCAGAGGGCTGGACTATCTTCTGTTTTGTGTTCTTTTTGTGCAAATGTAAGGGAAACATGGCCCAGGACAAAACCAGGACAGTGAGAAAGGGATGAAAATATTACAGATAGGTGTTAAACTGACTCCTGTGGAAGCCTCCTTGCCCAGTTGCCCACTGAACCCTCTCCCATTGACTCAGAAGTCTGTAATCTGTTTTTAAGTTTCCTTTTCCTTTCGTCTCCCTTTAGAAGACTGAGGATTTTTTTTCATGTGTGTCCCCAAGAAATTGAAATGAATTTAATTTTTTTTTCCCCATAAAGAAAATAAAATTGGAAAAATATATAAAAGTCTTGAAAGTAGCATTTTCCTGTGGTTCTCTAAAGTCAAACATTTAATATTATACAAACAGAAGAAATATGGTGTCTTTTTGGTAGACAGTTTAGACTTAATAGGAGGGCTGATATCTCAATCAAAGTCCTGTTATTTGGCTCTCTAGTGGAGTTGAAAAATCGCTCTGATATGGTACTGTGGGCAGCTTATATATTTCAGTGTTCCTGTCTGTTATGCAGGGATGTTTGCAGGACTGGCTCTCTCTAACTCTCTCTCTCTCACTCTCTCTCTCTCTCTCTCTC
>VWZN01012381.1:38520-60212 GCA_013396955.1 Regulus satrapa | reverse complement strand
AAAAAAAAAAACAAAAAACAAACAAACCCAAAAAAAACAAACAAAAAACAAACTAACAAAACAAACAAAAACAACAAAACAACAACAAAAAAACCCAAACAAAAAACCAAAAAAAGCCCCAAAAGCCTGTCATTCAGCTTGATCTGTTTGAATCTTTGAATCTTTGAACTTAGGGGTTAGGGGTTTTAGTGTTTGCATGGGAGGGCACTTAGGAAGTGGGACAGTCCACTGGCCAAGTGGAAGGGTTTAACTTTACCTGGGATACAGAGGAGGCTGAGCTGCTCCAAAAGCTTTTGTGTCAGTCTTTACTGACAAGTGCCCCGGTTACACTGCCACATCACAAAAGGCAAAGGCAGGGACTGGAAGAAGGAAGAACATCCCTCTGTAGAAGATCAGATTTGAGAAAGTCTAAGGAACCAGAAGGTGTACAAGTCCATGGGACCTGATGAGATGCAGCTGCAGGTCCTGAGGAAAACAGGGGATAAAGTTGTTAAACCCCAGTTCATCTTTTTGGAAGGTCATGGCAGACCCATGAAGGAAGATCACACTGACTGCAAATGGGGAAGTACAATTTTAAAAAGGGAAGACCTGGGAACCTAGGGACTGCTCAGTCTCATCTCAGGGTCTAGCAAGATCATGGTGCAGGTCATCCTGGAAACTGTTCTAAGGCACACGGAAAAGGAGGAGGTGATTTGGGACAGCCAACAGGGCTTCACGATGGGAAAATTGTGCCTGAAAAGTTTGATGGCCTTCTATGATGGGTTAACAGTTTTGTGCGGACGAGGGAAGAGCAACTGATGTCCCCTGTCTGGACTTGTACAAAGTATCTGTGGCACTGTTCCATATGGCACCCTTGTCTCTAAGCTGGAGAGAGATGGGTTTGACAGATGGACCACTTGGTGGATAACGAACTGGCTTAATGATTGCACTCAAAGAATAGTGATCAACACCTTGATGTTCAAGTGGACACCAGTGACAAGATGTGCTCCTCGGGGGCAGTAGTGGCACTGGCATTGTTTAACATCTTTGCCAGCAGCACAGAGAATGGACTGAGGGCAGTTTCAGCAGGTTTGCTGATGACACTGAGCTGTGTGGTGTGGCTGACACGCTGGAGAGAAGAGTTGTCATCCAGAAGGACCTAGACAGGCTTGAGAGAGGGGCCTGGAGAACCTCATGAATTTCAATAAGGCCAAGGACATCGTCCTGCACCTGGGATTGAGAGCAACCCTGAGGAGAAGGACTTGGGTGTGCATGTGGATAAAAAGTTCAATATGCCATCTGCATCCCTGGGCTGCACATTAAAGGAGATGTGACCAGCAGGTGGAGGGAGGTGATTATCCTGCTGTGATCTGCTCCTGTGAGACCCCACCCAGACTCTTGCATCCAGGCCTGGAACACCCCAAACAAGAAAGGTGCTGACCTGTTGGAATGACTCTAGAGAACCACCGAGTTGGTCACAGGAGTGAAGGGNGGAGGTGATTTGGGACAGCCAACAGGGCTTCACGATGGGAAAATTGTGCCTGAAAAAATTGATGGCCTTCTATGATGGGTTAACAGTTTTGTGCGGACGAGGGAAGAGCAACTGATGTCCCCTGTCTGGACTTGTACAAAGTATCTGTGGCACTGTTCCATATGGCACCCTTGTCTCTAAGCTGGAGAGAGATGGGTTTGACAGATGGACCACTTGGTGGATAACGAACTGGCTTAATGATTGCACTCAAAGAATAGTGATCAACACCTTGATGTTCAAGTGGACACCAGTGACAAGATGTGCTCCTCGGGGGCAGTAGTGGCACTGGCATTGTTTAACATCTTTGCCAGCAGCACAGAGAATGGACTGAGGGCAGTTTCAGCAGGTTTGCTGATGACACTGAGCTGTGTGGTGTGGCTGACACGCTGGAGAGAAGAGTTGTCATCCAGAAGGACCTAGACAGGCTTGAGAGAGGGGCCTGGAGAACCTCATGAATTTCAATAAGGCCAAGGACATCGTCCTGCACCTGGGATTGAGAGCAACCCTGAGGAGAAGGACTTGGGTGTGCATGTGGATAAAAAGTTCAATATGCCATCTGCATCCCTGGGCTGCACATTAAAGGAGATGTGACCAGCAGGTGGAGGGAGGTGATTATCCTGCTGTGATCTGCTCCTGTGAGACCCCACCCAGACTCTTGCATCCAGGCCTGGAACACCCCAAACAAGAAAGGTGCTGACCTGTTGGAATGACTCTAGAGAACCACCGAGTTGGTCACAGGAGTGAAGGGGCTCTGCTGTGGAGACAGGCTGAGAGAGTTCAGCTGCTCAGCCTGGAGAAGAGAAGGCTCCAGAGAGACCTTGTAGCTGCCCTTCAGTACATAAAGGGGGTTACAGGAAGGCTGGAGAAGGACTTTGTACAAGGACATGCGATTTCACTTGCAGACTGCTCTGACTTCCTCACAATTTCCTTGGCTTCCAGTCCTGATGTCATCTCCTCTGTTTTTCTTTTGATATTCTTCTTGAAACACCAAGTAGCATTAGGNACAGATGGACCACTTGGTGGATAACGAACTGGCTTAATGATTGCACTCAAAGAATAGTGATCAACACCTTGATGTTCAAGTGGACACCAGTGACAAGATGTGCTCCTCGGGGGCAGTAGTGGCACTGGCATTGTTTAACATCTTTGCCAGCAGCACAGAGAATGGACTGAGGGCAGTTTCAGCAGGTTTGCTGATGACACTGAGCTGTGTGGTGTGGCTGACATGCTGGAGAGAAGAGTTGTCATCCAGAAGGACCTAGACAGGCTTGAGAGAGGGGCCTGGAGAACCTCATGAATTTCAATAAGGCCAAGGACATCGTCCTGCACCTGGGATTGAGAGCAACCCTGAGGAGAAGGACTTGGGTGTGCATGTGGATAAAAAGTTCAATATGCCATCTGCATCCCTGGGCTGCACATTAAAGGAGATGTGACCAGCAGGTGGAGGGAGGTGATTATCCTGCTGTGATCTGCTCCTGTGAGACCCCACCCAGACTCTTGCATCCAGGCCTGGAACACCCCAAACAAGAAAGGTGCTGACCTGTTGGAATGACTCTAGAGAACCACCGAGTTGGTCACAGGAGTGAAGGGGCTCTGCTGTGGAGACAGGCTGAGAGAGTTCAGCTGCTCAGCCTGGAGAAGAGAAGGCTCCAGAGAGACCTTGTAGCTGCCCTTCAGTACATAAAGGGGGTTACAGGAAGGCTGGAGAAGGACTTTGTACAAGGACATGCGATTTCACTTGCAGACTGCTCTGACTTCCTCACAATTTCCTTGGCTTCCAGTCCTGATGTCATCTCCTCTGTTTTTCTTTTGATATTCTTCTTGAAACACCAAGTAGCATTAGGTGAGTCCTAGCAAATCTTTTTTTTGTCTGTTCTTCCTCCTCAGGCTGACAATTTTCCACTGAATCTCTTTCTGAGAATAGACAGTCATCGAGCTCTCAACCCACCTAATGTGCTCTCTTGACAACTTTTAACCAGAAGATTGTGCAATACTAAATCCCACACTCTTCTGAAGTCTTACTATGTTTGCAGTTACCAAGCCTGTCATTTCAAAATATATGGGGATTTTTGGTTTGATTGCATTGATTTTCCCGTGAAAAAAGTAGTATTGACTGACATTAATCACCTTCCCAGCCTGATAATTTATGAATTTATACCAGAATAAGATATTCTTTGGATTTTGTCTGTGACAGGCTAGTTGTGTCCACAGTATCCTAAACACCCTTGCCTTCTCTGAATCATAAAGCAGTGCTATGATTTTTCCAGCCTGCTGCTGTTTCGCCTCTATCCCTGTCTATTCATCCTGTCTATTCAAAATTCAGAGCATGAACTAGAAATGTCCTACATCAACTCACACAGGATCCATCCAAGCAAGTATCCTGGCCTGCTGGTTTAAAATTATTTATCTCTGAGAGATGTTTAACACCCTCCACAGCTACTAATGGACTGGAAAATACTTTATCATGTTCATATGATTCAAATGCATCCTCCTGCTTCTTTCAAGATACAAAACAGAAATATTGAATAAACATATATCTCATTAAAAGTTCTGCCACCCCCCTGAGCACCAGAATTTTATTATAGCTATTATTCAGAACCTACCTTCTTCCAGATAGTCAGATTTTGCTCTTTTACTGCCTTAATTTTCTACACCCTATAACTTCCCCTCCTGGTTGATAGCTGTTTCTTCCCTTTTCTGTTTATTAAATATTGCCTTTTAATTTCTATGTCTTCCAGTCTTTTTTGTTGAGCCTGGAAGGATTATGTTGTCTCCTCCTTTCAGTGTGCATCTGTGAGGTTTTAGGTACTTAGGTACCTCAGTTATTTGTAAAGAGCTCCCAAGTTAAATCTGGGGTTTTTTCCTAATGCATTATATATATATATATATATATATATATATAGTGAAGAGATGACACTGGTCTGTGTCTTTCTTATCTGGTGTGCACACTGACATGTATTTCATGTCTCAGTTCTGGAGCGTTCACACGACTCAGTGAAGAAATGTGTAAATGGATCTATAGAGTAAATGGTGTGGTTTGGGACAAGATACTACAATTCCAGCTAAAATTTGCCTGTTGAGGTCCCCACAGCTTTGGTCATGAAACATGATGTGGCTGCAAAGCTCTTGTACTTAGATTAGATTCAGAAATTATTTTGGAAGATCGTTTTTTTTGGTTGTTTATCCCAGTTCACAGAGTGTATAGCCTTATTTCATGAGGCAACCAACAATTTTCAGTACACTGATTAAATCCTTTGTTTTCCATATAAATAATTCAAAATTTCTTACCCCTGAAACTTTTGAGCATTGCTGTGACTTTTTTTTTTTTTTTTTTTCAAATCTATTATGGCTTCAAATCATATATATGTTTTACTTCTGGCTACCTGAGTCTTACCACATTTATTTACAACAAAGCATTTGTCTTGCACTGAGCATGGAAGCAGTGCATTACCCACTCACCTGCTCCATATAAGCTTTAGATGAGGTGTGTGTGCTGTGACATCTATGAGGAATTGGCCAACATATGATGGTTTGGCTCTCAATCAGCCGTGGACTATTAACTTCATTTTTTTTTTTTTTGCTTGTAAATAGGAACGTCATTGCCTTCACTAGGGCATCAGCTTGCTCAGTAGCTACCAGTGTAATCTTCCTGTACTTGCTGCTGTCATCCTTCTTTCTTACATTCCCTCTATTGTTATTTATGGTCAGCTACTATCTTATTAGCTTGTTAGAGCAGGGGGTTTATCTTCCTGCGTGTTTGTAAAGCACCTGCAGGGACAAGGACCATGATCCTGACATGCTGCATAAATAACAGCAAGATCCTTTGCTGTTGGGATCATAGATATTGCTGAAGGCCTTCAAAAGCAGGCTGAGAGGCAACATCATTATTTTCTGCAGCTTCATGGGGAAGGAAGTGGAAAGGGAGTTGCTGATTTCTTCTCCCTGTTATCCAGTTATAGGATGCATGGGAATGGTTCAAAGCTGCCCCCTAGGAAGGTTTGGACTGGACATGAAGAATTTCTTTACTGAGGGGATGGTAAAACACTGGAACAGGCTTCCTAGAGAGTCTGTCTGTGTTTGAGGCATTTGGACAACACCCTTAGCAACAGACTTGACCTTGGTCAGCCCTGAATTAATCAGGCAGTCAGATTAAATTATTTTTTAGGTCCCCTCCAACTGAAATATCTATTCTATTCTATTCTATTCTATTCTATTCTATTCTATTCTATTCTATTCTATTCTATTCATATAGCAAAGCAATATTTTGAAATCCATTCAATGGGTGGATTAGGCCCTGTTTTCTTAAAATGGGGAATACTAAATCTGCTACTGATTCCAGCAAGATTTGGATAATCCTGTAGGAATGCACTGTATTAACAAACGAAAATGTTTGTCCACTGCAGGTCCTTTTTCTCCAGGCACTTGTTTAATATGAGGGGTTTTTTTCCATTAGAATGGCCAAACTAAGAAAAACACCTAACAGCTATCAGAGACCTTTTCAGATTTCTTTGCAGAGGTGACAGAAACACCATTTCCACTTCTAATCTCTCCACAGTGTGATCTTGAGAACAAAGTGTAGCAGTGGTCTTTGCACAGAGTCTGACCCTACATCTCCCAGCAATGCCAGGAACCCTCTTCCTACCTGTTCTCCAGCTGCCCAATACCTGATACCTGCCTGTCTGTTCCTTTGCCATCAGGCACCTTGTCAGGAGAAAAAATAACATCTCACAGCAGCACCTGTCTTACAAAGCCCTAAATCTCAGCAACTGAGATGTCTCAGAGTCTGTGATCTCTGAAAAGCTGAACAGGCATTGTTAAAAACGAACCAAATTTGTTGTAAACTACTGGTTTGATATTCAGATGCTTTGAGGAGTGTTATTGACTTTGGAAGGTCTCTGCATTTTGCAAATCTCACAAAGCATTTCTGAGTCCCACTATATGCTTACAAATCTCAAAACAGTTTCACCAATTAAGTCGATGAATCCCAAATGAAAAACTCTAACACTTTCACTTGCAAATCCTTACTTTCTTTCTACAATTCAAGGATAAGAAGGGATTTACAAAACCTGTACTGTCAAGTAGCGAAGCAATTTTGATTCTCAATATGCCTTGTGGCTATGTTTGAAAGAATGAGCAAGCAAAAAGTTGCTGACATGATGTCAAAAATTTAAAGGGTAAAATTCTTCCAATTGAAAGGAAAAGAATCAGAGAAGGAAGCCAAATGCTGCCTATGAGATTTTTTTCCTCACAATGATGTCCTCTCCTTGGTTAGGTCCAGATCAAGGAATAATGTGTACATCTCCTCAAAGCTGTTAAAACTGATGCTCTTTTTTTCCCACAAACTAAATTAGAGTGACATAGATTTGAAAGTATTAGAATAGAATAGTCACATTTGGAAGGGATCTGCAGCAGTCATGTAGCACAACTGCCCAATCTGACCAGCTTGGGGTTGTCCAAAAGTTTAAATTTATTGCTTTAGGGGCAGTGTCTAAATGCCTCTCAAACTTAGCAGGAAGGATGTTAAGCACCATACCTTGGGTTTTTGGTTTTTTTTGTTCTAAATTTCTGAAACATAGCCTCAAAGAATCTCTAAATATGAATCTTGAATTGCAGAAAATTTATTTTCCCCAAGTTATCACTAATTTGAATGACATTAGTATGCAGCACTCAGTTCACTTTTAGACTTGATGATTATTGCTATGTACTTTGGTAAATATGTATTTAATTGTGCACAGTCTCAATCCTTGACCCATTTGAAATCATTTTACTATTTAAATTCTAGAAAATTTTCTAAGTTTTCAATTAGTTGGCAGTTCATAAAAAGGGAAGAAAATTTTGTATCTGTTCTCTTGAATCTGCCTGAAAATCATGGAAAAATTTAATTTACATTTACATAGATAAGTCAATCATAATTTGAACTTAACTGGAAAAATATGCAAAATCTTAAAACAGAAGTCCTTCAGAAATTCTGTGGTTAGTCCATTCTAACCACACCCCATCAACCAGCACAGCCAGAATGATGGATTTTAATGGCAGATCTTAACTGTGAAAATGAAGCTCACCTCAGAATATTACCAAGTGTTGATGAAATTTATTTGGTCATGGATGCACCCTCAAATTATTCTTCACACATTTTACACATAATTTTGAAAATTCCATAGGCCCTTGAATTCTGACATGTTGTGGACACTTTAAATGGAATCTACATTTTATTTTCCAGCACCGAAATTCCTACATTTGCCTTTTGTTATTCACACAGCACTGGACCTCTCTCAATGTGTACAAATAGAGATGGTTTTACCAAAATCCTAAATCCCTGAGAAACATCAACTCTCTTTTCCATCCTCATAAAGGAGATGCTAAGTACTGATGATTTTAATGGTAATATTGTGAGGTGAATCATTCTGCCATGTTGTTGTGGCATACAGGACGAACCATTCCAGAAAACCAAGCCAGTGAGGTGCAGCACTGCTGGTTAACTGTAAGGACTTTGTAGCTATTCAGATAATATTTGTTACCACACATGAAATTCTGTAGGCTATTAGGCAGCAGTGTTTCACACTGGTAGTGCAGAGGGATAGGTCTTAACATTAACTGCTCAAGCAGGACAATCCCAGAGCACATGGCACAGGATTTTAGACAGTTCTGGAGTATCTCCACTGAAGGATAGTCCACAGGACAATCTGTTCCAGTGCTTGGTCACTGCTCAGGACAGAAATTCTTCCTCATGTTCAGGTGGAATTTCAGTTTCTGTCCTTTGTGTCTTGTCCTATTCCCTGATCCATCCTCTGACACCTCCCTTTAGGTATTGATAGGCATTAACGAGATCCCCCCTCAGTTGTTCCTTAGGGCTGAACACACCCAGCTGCCTCTGTCCTTCCTCATAAGAGATGCTCCTGTTCCTTCCTCATCTTTGTCACCCTCTGCTGGACCTGCTCCAGGAGTTCTGGGGAGATCAGCACTCCAGATACAGCCTCACTAAAGGCTGAATTAGAGGGACAGAATTGAAGCATAAACTTTCAAAAGAAATCAATTGTATTTCCTTGTACTCCAATACTGTCACATACCAATTTGATAAATCTTAAAATATTCCTTTAAGAAAGAGAGCAATTTACCCTTGTAAAAGCATTTATTTCCTGGTATTACACAATAATTTTCAGATATTATTAGCAAGATTAAATAAATTTTATTTTTAAAAATGAATGAGTAAGTACTACCATGGCAAAATCAAGGTAACTTATGTATTATTCAAGTACATGGTTTGCAACCATTTGAAGCCCATCAGCTTATTGATCTTATCTAATTCAATAGCTTTGGATCAAACTACAGTATTTACAGGAGCTTTTATTTGCCAGGCACTTAGAAACTAGTTCAGATAAGAATTTGCAAGTGCCACAAATGTTCAGCCTGCTGATAAATTTAAATGTAAAGACAATGCATAAATAAACATGCATGGGTCAATGTTTATCATGTTACATGAAGCAACTTCGTAAAATTTTCTGTTAATAGATTTTTCATCACAGCTATACCATTTAAAAAATGCTTTTACTTACTGCCTAATATCCAAACCGGCAGGGAATTAAACAGCAGTAGCAAAACAAAATGTTATTTGATTAGAGCAAATTATTTTCTAAGAATGTTTTCATGTTGCTGCAGTGTTCCTACTGGTGTAATATTATGCCAAAGATATAAGACTGAACTAAGAATTTTACTGAGCAGCATTAGATGGCAGTCTTGGATGTGTTGTACAATGAGGATCTAATGAGCCAAAATTCAGAGAAATGGTATGGTGGATTAAGAGCTGCTTCTGCACTTGTATTTGGCATCCTTGTTTAAATGGGTTTAGATCCCATAACTTCTCTCATCTGTCACAATAATAAAGCTCTGGTCTGAATAGCACAAAAGGAAACATTCAAAAAGTAATCTTCAGATACACTGAAAAAATATTCTTTAGAATAATAAGGATGCTTTATTATTGTTGTTGTTGTTATTATTATTGTCATTGTTAACATTGTTATTTGAGTAAATGTCGGTAGGTACTTTTTTTGGAATTTTCTCTCATTTTCTTTACTTTTGCAAAGAGCGAGGTAATCTTTTCAGGTTTTTAGAAACTTTTCTGCTACAGCCCCTTAGAAAACTCAATAAATATTGGTTGTGTTGCATCAGCCCATAGAAACTGGCTGTTTCCTTTGAAATTATTTTCTTCAGAGTTGTTCATGACCCTCAGTCCTATCAAGAGCAAAAGGACATTCAGAATATAGATGAAAGCAGCAAAGGCAGGTTCACAGTTCATTTCTGTGTGTGTAGGTTCCTCCAGGTACAGCTGCTGACAATGTCTTTACCATCTGGTCATCACATATGGTTTCTGGCCCTGGATCTGTTTTCTTGGCTGGTGCCCTTGTGTCCTGGGTGGCAGTGCAGGATGTGGCTGGGGTGTGTGCTCTATCCCCATCTGTTGAACCAGCTGGGGCAGGGCTCTTTATCTCTTCCATCACTCACCCTTGTCCAGGAAGATCTTCTGTTCACGGGCCATCGAGTGACTGATAAAATTCCAGCATCCCACTGGGAAATGCTCCACCCAGGGGAGGAACCAGGAATTTCCACCTGAATAAATCTGGGATTTATAACACCACAAGCAGCCTTTTTCCACTGGATCCCCAGAGGAAGAGCAGCCCTTCTACAGCACCACTGGACCTTTGGAGGGGGACTGCACCCTTATAGAGGATCACTGCTCCAACAGAATCACGTTTGTCACTGCAGGAAGGCTGCAGGCACCACTTAATCAGACTGCTGCCAGCACCCTGGCTGACAGGGGGTCAGGTTGTATCCTGACTCAGTCAGTGTTTTTGTACTATGGTATTCATTTTGATTTTCCTATTAAGTTGTAGTTTTTTATTTTCTTTTTTTTTTCATACTAGTAAAGAACTGTTATTCCTACCCGTGTATCTTTTAAGATAAGTTTTTCAAATTAAGAGAGCCTCTTAATTTCAAAATTATAATAATTAGGAGGGAAGGGGTTTTCATTTTCCATTTCCAAGGGAGGCTCCCGACTTCCTTAGCAGACACCTTTGTCTTTTAAATCCATGACACATTGCAAAAGGGATTTTAAAAACTCGCGGACTGTCAAGCTTTGATTCTGGAATGTGGTTGTGTAGTGTGCTCAGGACTCACAGCAGTGATGTTCATCTGTTCTGCCCATTCTTTGACACAGTTAAAGCTCAGTGTGTGGATCATTCATTCCTTTTCCATATTTTTTATTTACATGATCTTCCTGCAAATAGCGTTTCTAGAAAATGCTATTAGCTGGAACAGAATTTTGTGATGTGCTTACAAAGGTCGTATTTATGGATCTAGACAAAATATGCATGGATCTAGACAAAAATCATATAGTCATCACCAGTTAGTGGCTCAATGCTTTGTGCAGTCATGGAATCATGGAATGGTTTGAGTTGAAAAAGACCATAAAGATTGCCTAGTTCCACTCCCCTGCCAATGGCAGGGAACAAATACAGATCAGAAGTGAGGTTTTGAAGTGAATTGCATCATGCAAAAAATTAACTGTGGGGTGGTAAAAAATGGGCTCCATCTCACACCTGATGTACTCAAACTTCTGTCCTTTTGACCAGACTCAATGCTCATAGCACCGAGTTAACTGTACAAGTATAAGAAGATGAGAAAAAAACATTGGAAATTTATCAAAATGAACTTGGTTCACTTTAAAAAAACAAACAAAAAACCCCAAAACCCCCAAACAAACAAACAAAACCCCATCTAAATCTATATTTGGTCCCCAAAATGTTTATTTATTTTATTATTGTTGTACTAGCATTTAAGACTATAAGTAATAACATCTCCTAACACCTATGTAGAGCTGAGTAAGTCTAAGAGTGCTTTACAAAACAGACTTCTGTCATTATTCTTATCATTCCTATTACTTCTACTAAAACCAGGCACAGGAAAGATTAACTTCAGGACTTCAGAAAAGTGTCCCTGTAGGCTTCTATTTGAGAAAAAAAAATAAACCCAAAAGCAGTGAAATTACAGCCCATACACTGTCTGCTAGGCCACAATCTCTTTTGACACAACCCATTTTTCTTGGCTGCCCAATGGAAAATACTTTGTTAAAATACAAAATTGATGGCATCTCTTAATTTTTCTTGTCAGTTGAGTAAATATTATTTGTATGGGGAAATCTGTGGTGTCAATCTGGATAAAGAAACCAAAATCCAACTGCATCCTGGAAGTGTAGAATCATGGGGCAGTTTGTGTTGGAAGTGTCCTTTAAAGTTCAGCTTGTACAAGTCCCCTGTAATGAGCAGGGACATCTTCAGCTAGTTCAGTCTGCTCAGAGTTTTTTTCCAACCTGACCTTGAATGTTTCTAGTGAAGATTGAGGCAAAAAGGTTGTTTGAGTACCTCAACCTTCTTCTTGTCTGCTGTTACCAGTTTGCCAGCCTTGTTCTTCAGGGAGAGCACTTTCTTTGGCCTTCCTGTTCTGGATGACATACCATTAGAAGCCCTTTTTATTATTCTTTGCATCCCTTGCCAGCTTCAGCTCGAGTACTGCATGTTTTTCAAAATAGTTGGCTGTTTTTTTGGGTTTTTTTTTAACTTGTCAAAAAAAAATTCACAGCGTTGCAGCAACTCTGTGGTTTTCTGAATTTTCTTTTTTCTGTTTTTTTGTTTGTTTGTTTTTTTCTTTTTTTCTCCTCCTTGCTGTATTATCAAATAGTTTTATGTATTTGTCATGTTTCAGTGCTCTGCAATGGTTTATACAAACGGCACTTTAGAATATTTTGGCATGGATACAAACGGCTCTGAAATAAAGCATTCTCAGAGTACCTGCTCACTATGAAAAGAAGGATAAGCACTTTCTAGGACAGTCAACTTTTCAAACGACTGAATATCCTGGATCACATTAAAAATGACACCTAATGTTAGGAGAAATCCTTCCATTTGATTCTAGGCATATAAATAAATAATAAGGGAAGCCGAGAAGGGGAAAATCTTGGTCAGTGATACAGCAATTGGGTCAATGTGAGCATAGAAGAGAACTGGACAATAGAAAAAGGGATCAGAAAACATAAAAGCCCAGCAAAGTGTCAACAGGTTATGCAGTAACAGTATTTTTGTGCTGACTGAACAATAGTTTAAAAAAAGATCAGTTAAAACAGAAATTCAGTTGTCTTTCAACTATGGGTCTACAGTCCCATAGAGATGTGGGATTTTCTGAGCTGCACTTAATTTTAAGGTGTTTATTTTATCTTGCTTTTAGATTTCTGATTTAACCTTGCTGTAGGGATCATGTGCAAAAAAAATCCCCAAACCAACCAGCCAAACAAAAACAAAACAAAACAAAACAAAACAAAACAAAACAAAAAAACNAATAGTTTTATGTATTTGTCATGTTTCAGTGCTCTGCAATGGTTTATACAAACGGCACTTTAGAATATTTTGGCATGGATACAAACGGCTCTGAAATAAAGCATTCTCAGAGTACCTGCTCACTATGAAAAGAAGGATAAGCACTTTCTAGGACAGTCAACTTTTCAAACGACTGAATATCCTGGATCACATTAAAAATGACACCTAATGTTAGGAGAAATCCTTCCATTTGATTCTAGGCATATAAATAAATAATAAGGGAAGCCGAGAAGGGGAAAATCTTGGTCAGTGATACAGCAATTGGGTCAATGTGAGCATAGAAGAGAACTGGACAATAGAAAAAGGGATCAGAAAACATAAAAGCCCAGCAAAGTGTCAACAGGTTATGCAGTAACAGTATTTTTGTGCTGACTGAACAATAGTTTAAAAAAAGATCAGTTAAAACAGAAATTCAGTTGTCTTTCAACTATGGGTCTACAGTCCCATAGAGATGTGAGATTTTCTGAGCTGCACTTAATTTTAAGGTGTTTATTTTATCTTGCTTTTAGATTTCTGATTTAACCTTGCTGTAGGGATCATGTGCAAAAAAAATCCCCAAACCAACCAGCCAAACAAAAACAAAACAAAACAAAACAAAACAAAAAACCAACCAAACAAACAAACAAAAAAAACCACTCCAAAACCCAAACATTATTGTCTAAATTTTACACATGTGAAAAACGCCTCAAGTAGCAAGGTTGGGAAATAGTTTTTCCTTTCCTGCACCCAAACCCTTGTCCAAGTCATGTTTCTTATAGCTTTAATTACCTTCATGGATAAAGCAGCACATAAGAAAATGTTCAGAATCCCTCCATTATGGTCTGTGGCTATGTAGCAGGAGCATCTGGCTCAAATTCCTGATTTGTTCCCATGAAGGAAATTTTAGTTTTAATGAACTTTTCAATGTATTTTTTTTCTTTTTATTTGATTTAAAAAAAAAAAATAAATAAGAAAAAAAAAATGGTACAACTCTTTCAACAAGTATGAAAACACAGGACTGATGTTGTGGTGGTGCACATAGCTAATGATCCCTGGTTTCTCTGTAATCCCTCCCCCCATGTATGACGTGCCTTTCCTTTCCCCTCTCTATCCCTGAATTGTTATCCCATTGGTTGGTGTTATGTGTCTCCCCGCCCCTCTCCTGGGGTTTGAAATACCCGGGAAAACCTTCCCTCTTTCTCTTTTCCTCCCGGATCCCAGCCTGCAATAAACATCTACGTATCCCGGAGGAGAAGCAGCCCTTTGGTCTTTCATCCTAGGTCGTGAAGGGCTCCCCTTTGCCCCCCTGGACAGAGCTAGCCGGGATATTCTGGGAGGGACAAAGGGGAGCTACTTCAGACTGACTCATCCTCAACAGAATCCCTGACTTCAGTGCATAATGTACACTCTAATTCAGTGTGTTCTGTATCACCGTGAGGAGGATGGCATAGTCCTACATTGAGGTATCAATGAATATTCATATAAATAGATACAATTCTGTTAAGGTGGAGAACTTGTTTTATTCCCCTGATTTTTAATTTCATTTTAAGCAAATAAATATATTTAGAGAAATAAAAAGATTTTTTTTTCCTTTAAAAAGCTATCATTAATAAAAAAATGATCAATTATTTTCAGCTATTACTGAAATATTTTGCTTTCCAGTTTCTGTAAACACAAAAGGGGATATCCTACAGCAGCTAAAAAATTCTAGAAAAAGAAAGAGTAAAAAGAGATTAAAAAGATTAAAAATAAATTAAAAAGCTCTTAAGTTGTAGCTATTTTTTACTCTTTTGAAACTTCTTTATAACAGTTTTTTAGAGGCTAAATACAATAACTCTCTTTTTAAACTCTCTTTTTAAGTCTAAATACAATAACTCTTCCAAGCCTTGGTAGCGCCCTAAAATTCTGTGGAAATATTCATGCTTTATACTTTTAAAAACATAAACTGAATTAGAACTCAAAAATTACTGCATGTTATGTAAGAGAAAGATTAAAATGCTACACTAATTTAAGTTATCCTCAGTTGAAAAATTAGACCACAAAATGTTGAATATTGATCTTAACCTCAAAGGAACCAAATCAGATTCAAAGAATGGTCCATGAGCCCCAGGCAAAGGAGCATCTGAAATTCAAACGATATCCAAATAGTGGGTTTTTTTGTTTGCTTGTTTGTTTCTTTGTCCTGTCATAATCCAATGCTTGACTTTATGGGTTACAGAAAAGGTCTGTACACTCCTGTTTTCCCTGAAATTTTGAACCATGTAAATCTCATACTTTTGTATCTCAAAAAAACAAACAAACAAACAAACAAAAAAAAAGTTTGGGAGAGAAGGAAAGCCCATGTAAGAACAACATAGATAACTCCCAGAGATATGCTAAAGCCTTCCAGAGTCATGAACAATACAATTTTGTAACATTTTTTCATTTGCATTGTATAAACTGCAATCTTTGCTTTGTTGGCAGGAACGCTTTGTATTCGTGAACTGTGTATAGTTTAGTACCACTCAGAATTTCCTTTTTCCCTCTAAATGCCAATAGAATAAAAAGACAAAATAGCAGTTTTTAGTCTAACATAACACAACACACAAGTTTTATTTTAATTACTCATCCCTCTGTTAGGTATTATGTTTGCCCACACAGCTACTTTCTGACTGTTTTACTTTGTGCAGTCTTGTGGAGCAGCCACTGGTATTTCAAAGTGGTTCATAGTGGAAAAGGAATGATTGTATATAAAACAACAGCAGTGTACTTGGGGGGGGGGGAAGCAAACAATTATAGGCTCAATGCTAGTTCATAATGAGTTTTAAGGTGTAAAATAAAAGCTCACGAGTATAAGAGGTTTGTGAAAATTTAAAATAATTTTCCAGTTTCATGTAAGCCAATGGATACATTTTTAAACTGATGTTCTAATGGTTGTGGAAGAGGTGCTTAACATGTGTTATGACTGTGTTTGAAATGCCACCATTAATTTCTCCTTTGAAAGCTCAACATAAATTTTCACAGAAAAAATATTATCTCTGTGTTTTGTAGGCTCAAAATTTTCACACTGATATTCTCTAACCTGAGAACTTCAAATTGGATATCAAATTTCATAAGTCACATACCTGAAGAATCTAGAATATTTGAAAATGCTAAACACTTCCAGCTCCCTCTGACTCCCCTGGGAGTGTCTGTGTGAGCAAACACCTCACAGGAGAGTGGGAGCCACCTGAGCATCTCCATCTGCTGCCAAACACTGGATGGGCTTCAAAACATGGCTGGTACAGGAAAATAATGGTGAAGATGTGGTAACAAGACTCAAATGAACTCAGAGCAGGACTGAATGTCAAGCTCAAGCTTTTATGCGTTGGATTATTAATAAATAATGTTATTTATTATTGCTTCAGTAGTATTTTAAACACCCTCATGGCACCCTGCTTTATAGCAGATGCATGTTTCAGATGTTTGGTGATTCTAAGTAGTACATTGGTAAGGCTAGTCCTGATCTTGGCTTGCTTGAAATGTGTAATTCACTGAAGAGCACAGATCTGTTATTGATGATGGTGAGCAGAAAAGTGTGAAGAACAGGTTATTTCTGCTAATAGGAGCATCTCATTCAACACAAATAACTTGGCTTTGGTTTCTTTTGGGGATTTTTTTTGTTGAAATTATTTTCCCAAATCTATTCAAATATCAAGACACTCATGTTGGCCTTTTTTTTTGGCAAAGAGTTTAATGTCTTGGCTAATTCATATCCTGTTTGGAAATTGCCTTCAATCCTCTACTTTCAGTGCATTTTAATTCACCTCCCAATAAGCCATTTACTGTTCTGAAACTCAGGGCACTGAAAGTAATAAAAAAGATGATTGAGTAATGCCCACAGGTAGAACTACAAAATAGTTAGGCTGTATTTGAGTCAGAGATATATTTTTGTCATAACAAAAACACCTCTCATTGCATATAAATCCGTGATAGAGAAGACTTAATGAACATAATAACTTGGAAAATTGTTTACAAATCTTTTGAGGCCACTGTGAGTAATGTTATGCCAAAGGTGATTGTAAGCAGTGAGGTGGAAAAGTAACAAATAATAGAGGTGGTAAGATGATGTTTTCTGGAATCTTTTTCATAGACAGATTTCAACATTCACTGGAGAAGACTGCAGGTAACAAACTGATTTTTAGACACAACTTCCAAGAGCAGTAAGTCAACTAAAGTCGCATAGGAAACTAAAAGTAGAAGTCTGAATAAGGTTTTCCTCTACTCCATTCAAGCCTTGAAGTCTCCATTCCGGCTTTCAAGGCAAAACTAAAACTCATGAAATTATAGTCTCCCTAGAATTTGAAGTTAATGGGGCTTGGAGATTGGTCTCCCAGACCTTGGAATTGAGGCTGTAATGCCAGCCTGTCAGCTTGTCTAACAACCCCTTTCAGACCTACAGTGAGGATAACATCATAGATGGGGAGAACAAAAATATAATGATGCTTTTGCAGGTTTGGGTTCTGCAGTCCAGTGTTTGATTTGCTGTGAAATATTTTAGAATTTAGCAAGAGGAAGTGTTTTGTTTTGGTTTTTTTTTTTTTGTTTTGTTTTGTTTTGTTTTTTTGTTTTTTGTTTTTTAAGTTTCAACAGGCATACTCTGATCCATTGCCCACGTAATTAAAAAGGTCTTATAATACCTTAAGAGCTGTCTCATATTTTCATTACTCATTTAACATTATTTCTATTTCAGTGCTTTATCCTCTACAGAAAGCAGGTTTCTGTTGGAAAAATGCTGAAGTGTAGATTGAGTGACATGCAGGAGCTTTTACTATTGAGTGACTTCTTGACATTCAGTAATGAAACCAGTCTTCAATGTTTGTACAAAAAGAACATTCAATTTTCTGGGAAATGTCAGTATGATTATTTTCTTTTAATCTCTTTTAATTTATTTTTATTTTCATTTTTATTTTTCCCAAGGTTTTATCATCACTTAACGCCAATGTGTAAATGAGGAGTTGTATTTTCAGATAACAATGAACAATTCTGGGAAAAAAAAAAAGGATATTGACTTTATTTTATTTTATTTTATTTTATTTTTACATCTTTGAATGATTTTGCTTGCAGATAAGAATAGGGTGGAAAGAAGTTAAGAAAATGCATGCAAACAATAAATATGCCTCTCCAGTAGTCATAAAATGTCCTTTTGCCTATGAAGAATGCCTACCTATGTGTGCTTGCAGATGAAGGAACCCATCCTTGCAGCTTGCAGCTAACAGGGGAAAATCACAAGTATGTAGGATCTGCATTAAGGCTGTGCTCACACACAAACACCAAAACAAACCCTGCTGCTCAAGATGTACATAAAGCTATGAAAATGGAGATAATCCTTAGTGATTTTAGGTGATTTTAGGAATGATTTCCAGGAACTCTTTAGCCATTTTCCCTCAAGGGACCTTTTGGTGTGACTGCTGAACTGACAAAGGAGAGGGCAGAGAAGAGAGAGTAGTAAAATCTATACTTTGCTTGGGTTTGGTGTTGTTTCCCGTTGAAGAAAAATCTTAACCCTGTAACTGCTCTGCAAAAAAAAATTAAAAATAACAACAATAATTTTTAAAAAATCACTAAAATACTTGAAAAAATGAAAGCTAAATGAGGTCTTGTTCATCATGGTCTCTTGGCAAAGGCAGTCTCCCTACTGAAAGAAACAGTGAGTCCAAATTTCCATCAGGGAGATCAAGGAAACATCTCAAGCCTCCTGTCTGAGTGTCCACATGTTGTATTTTGTGCACTTGTGGCAAGATTTTATCCTTTTTGGTTTCACCTATGGTTGATGCCCTACTATGTGCAAATTAAATGTTCATTAGCATTGAAACTATAAAAACCAGATGTCCCACTTCTAGAGCACATGTCCTGATAACCCTGATAAAGAACAGTTCTCTTTGTCTCCAAAGACTTTCAAACATTAAATGCAAAGTAGAACAGCACTAGCGGGAAGAACTGAGGAGGAATGACGTCTGATGATCCTTGTGTCAAGTTCATTCTTCTGAGAAGCCAGACACCTGCATTCTAGCCTATTTTCCAGAGGGATATGAGGATTTTAATAAAATGGAGCAATGTCAGCAGGAGATCGTGAACACATCCCTCCTTAGTATAATCTTTTACATAATACCTGTAGGATGTGCTCATTGAAGTGTCTTTGGATGGGGTGATATCTGCACTGAGAGATATCACTGGAACAGTTAATTCAACATTTTAAAAGTTCCATATCAGGTATTAATTTGAAAAGAGTTTCAGTACCTTTTTTCTGGGGATAGGAAAGATGCTAAGTCAAAAGCAAACCCTCTGGTTGTAATGATTCTAATATGAGCTGCATTTATTGCAGTTATTGTTTAGAGTCCCTCTGCTGGTGGACAGAGACATGAGGAATGGAGTCCTGGCCTCAGGTTTAATTTTAGAAAGACAAGCACTTCTTTAGCTTGGGCCCAGAATAGTTGAACTTGTTCATAAATGACTTGGGTCACGGGGCAGATGCCTCCTCAGCAAGGTCGCTGGTGACACAAAGCTGGGAGCAGTGGTCAGCAGCCCAGAGTGTGGTGCAGGCCTTTGGAAGGACATCAGCAGCTTGGAGAGATGGACAAAGAGGGGCTGAATGGGGTTCAGCAAAGGCAAGTGCAGGGTTTGAGAGCCAAATGGACCCAACAGTGTGCTATGTGCTCAGGATTAGGTTCCTTCCAACCTGAGCCATCCTGCTATTCTGTGACTCAGAACTCTCAGTTCTCCAAATCACATTGACATGGACTGAGGCCCTTCATTGCCTGTCTCCCTTGATTACTCAGAGTTTATATTTATGGACAAGATGTTGAAGATGGATCGGTGTAGGAAGCCCACAGACACTGCTTCATCCATTGGGTTTCATCCAAATGCCTTACTCATCTTTCCTTATGTGAGGAATCACTCAAAGCTGACTGGAAAATCAGATTTTGCACACTTTGGAGATCTGTCCAGTCCCAACATTTTTTGAAACTTTGAGCAGATTCCTGGTTTTGACCAAAGGCCATTTGCATGATACCTACTTAATATCCCCGAAGTTCAGTGTAGCAAGAGCTGGAACAGAGTAGAAATTTAAACTGAAACAGACGACAACAGGCTATTTCTTGCAGTGAATTGTGTCAAAACAAGGGATAATGGAAGGTGAATAAAGTAACCAGAAGAAAACATAGCAAAGGAGAGTTATAATTGCTGAATAAACAACCTCCCTGCCTTAAGAGCTGAGTAAGGGAATAAATATTCTTCCAATGGGAAAAATATCCTTCCTAGCTCTGTGTTAATGACACCCAAGAGCAAATAGATAAGTGTGTTCAGTGTTTAATTCAGTTTAATTTAAAGCTTGGCCACTGCTGTAATCCTTATGAGAAGTATCCCATTAGCTGGAGAACATTGTAGGCTCAAAATTATGTGCATGTATTTGTAAGAGGAAATAGATTCAAATGGATGGTAAACCAAGACCTGGTAGACAGCAGCAGCAATTTTTTTTTTTTTTTTTTTTTTTTTTTTTAAATTTCTCTGTGTTTCAGAAATATCACAGCCCCCTTATAGTAGGACCCTGAATCACTGGAATCAGAGGGAATTTGACTAATCACTTCAGCAGACAGAAAAAACTCTCCATTAAGGGTTGATTAAAACTCATTCAAATTGCAAAACTCTTGCTAGCACCAAGTTTCACGCAGTCAGCAAATTGGTTGGGAAAATGCCCTTTGTTTTATTGTGATATTTCGATGCATTTCACAGAGAGACAATCAGAGAAGTACTCATGCATTCATCACACACTGAGATTCCCAGCAATCCAAAGGGTTGTTTAAGGCTTGCTTTTGATGTGTAGTACACTTCACAAACAGGAGCGAGCAGCACAAGTCCAGGCCACACAAGTAAAATGCTATGATTTCACATTGTTGCCTCAGATTGTCCTGCTGCTTCTTGCCGGGCAGGATAAAGGAAACAGGTGGTGCACAGAAATGCTGGTTAATTTGCACAAGGAAGGCAGAGTCCAGCAAGACTGCATCTCACATTTTCATAACTTTAAATTGATTATTCCCACAATCCTCAGTGGCTGACACTTCTATTGCCCCTCAGTTAAGAGGGAAAAGGCCGATTTCAATCCTGCGAGGCATTAAAAATTCAGAATTATCTACTGCAATCTTGAGATGACTTTCTACCATTTCATCTTTACTATTTTCCTGACAAAGTTTTTAATCTTGTAGAGGTTTCTTTTTTGCACCTAATTGATCTTCACTAACTGCCTTACATAAGCATTAATGAATTTCCAATTCTGTCAGTCTTTCCTCTCAGGACTGGTGTTCTCCTTCACCTGCTGTAGTTCACATGCAAAATTAACATGTGTATGACCTATGATTAACCCTCAGACATCCCTCCCGAAATATGCTTTTAGTTTTGTTCATGTTTATCATTGCAGTGTCTCATTGTGGAAGATTATAAAGTCATTGCAGCACCTATGAAATTACTTTCTTCAATCCTAAATACTTGATTAAATTCTGAAGATTGAGGTAGAATTAGCTAAAAATTTGGGCCAGGATGCTCCAAGAGATCAAATTGAAATTTAATTGAAAGCTACTGGCACAGCACAAATTACAGGCATTCACCTCTTGATGTAACCCTTCTAGTGTATAATTATTTAAAACAAATTTGAGAGTTCATGTTTAACCATTGCCATGCTAGCCAAAGCTACCTAGAGATGTAAGGGAAGAAATGGCACACTGGGAATTTAATATCAAAAAGATTGATATTGTCTTTCTCCTGGCCTC
>VWZN01012380.1:252756-295359 GCA_013396955.1 Regulus satrapa | reverse complement strand
CGCGGAGTAGGGGCAGCCCTGGGACCGCTTCCCCAGCCTCCTGCTCCTCTCGGCGTTCTGCTCCCGCTCCTCCTCCGCCTTATCCCCGTGGCCGGCCGGCCTGGCGAGGTGGGGGAGCGGTGGATGCCGCCGTCCCGCCGCACACATCCCAGCACAGCTGCCCCGAGGGCCAGTCCCGGCGCTCCCGGCCACCCGTGAGTCCCAAACCTTCATGGATACAATAAGACTCTCTACTCCTAAGCCTGTCTGGTGGGGCTTTTTTTTTTGTTTTGTTTTGTTTTCTCCCCAGCAAGCGTTCCCGCCACCTGCCCAGGTACTGGGATGTACTGGGATACTCCCACTGTGCCACCCGTCTCCAAGACCAGCCATCTGTGGGGTCACTGTGACCCCGCTGGCCCTGGCAGAAAGCATTCACACGCAAGGAAGAGCTGGGGGTGTCAAAGCTCCTGAGATCGCCTCTGAGTCTTTATTTTGGAGGGATTTTCCCCACCTCCGGGTTTGCAGCAAGCAGCACGTTGGGACAGGCTGGGGACATCAGCCTGGTGGCAGATTCCTGGAGGGACGGTGGCCCTGCAGCCGGGCCCAGGGCATTTGGGATCACCGATTCCCAGGGATGAGGGAAGATCATTCCCAGTGGTTTGGTGCTGAGCCAAGCAGCCACTCCTGGGGACCTCTGGCCCCCGAGTCCCAGCCCAAACAGTGCAGGCAGGAGCCTGGCTTTGCCCAGATGGCAACCTTCCGCTTCCCCGGGAACTTGTCTCAGGGAAAAAGAGCTCTCCAAATCCAACCTGACCACCCCTGGGCTGCAGTCTGGGGCCTCGAGACTCAACAGGCCCAGCTCCCTCCCACCTCCTCCTGTGCTCTAAGCCACGAGTGCTGGGGCGGCCGCAGTGGGCTCATGGCAGGGTCCCCATGTCCCCCCGGCACAGCTCAGGGTTGTCACACCATCATGTCAGGGCCCTTCCAGCAGGGCTGGTGGCTCCTGCCTGCTCTGGTGCCTCGGCTGAGCCCGGCGCTGCCCTCCCAGCACGGCGCCGCCGGTGCTTGAGGAGCTCCCAAGCAAGGAGGAGAGACCCCCAACAACCAAGGGATGCGTGGAAAGCGCCGTCACCACAAGCGTGTCAGGCCAGCAGGAAGGAGGGGACAGCCGGGAGTGTCCCACCCCCTCCTGGGCTGTCCCCCCGCCCCCGGGAGCCGCCGCTCTACAGGGGCCCCTCCATCAGCTTCAGGATGCTGCTGTAGAGACGCCCAGGGGCGTCCAGGCCCCAGATGAAGTCCCAGTGGTTCCAGTCGGGGATGTGGGTGTAGGTGACGAGGTGGCTGATGCGGGGCAGCAGCAGCAGGACGTCCCTCCAGTCAGCTGCCCAGTCCTGGCCTCCCGACCACACCGCCGTGGGCACCGGCATCTCCTCCACGCGGTACAAGGGCGGCGTGTCCTGGAGGGACACGGGGGGCTCTCAGCTGGCCGACCCCCGAGAGCCCTTCTGTCCCTGCCCCCCAAACCATCTCCAGCTCCTACCTGGTGGTACCTGGCTGGGTTCTCGCTGCCGTAGTCGAAGGCTTTGAATTCTCCGGATTTTACCACCTGGGAAGAGAGGATGGATCTGCGGTGGGAGGCCAGCAAGGGCTACTGTGTGGGTCTCCCAGCCCCCTTGAGGCACCCGTCACGAGAGGGTGCTCAGAAGGGATTTGTGTCAGTCCCTGCCCTCCGTCTGCCCATCTCCGACCGCGCCAGCTGTTGGAGCACAAGGAAAGGTGTTGGTGTCCTCACCCGTGGGACATTGCAGGAGGAGATGGCCTCCCTGCAAAGCCAGGCCCTTTTTAACAAGGTGGATTTTTGACCTCTGGCTCCTGTCCCTAGCCGTGGGTTGACAAACCAAGGTGCTGCACGTGACTCCTTGGCCACCCTGGTGCCACGCTCTTCCCTCTGGAATCCTGCTCTCGCCACCAGCTGTGTGTGCAGGGTGCTGCTGGTGTTCCTTCAACAACCTGATCGTCCTTTTCCACTTCCATTACCTATAATTTGGCTCTGCAAGGAGGCCCACGGGTGGATATCTCCAACCTGACCTCGTTTCCAGCAGGGCCACTGCTGAAGCTGCAGAGTCCATCCCCGGGGTGTCCAGGACCCCTTCGGACAGCGGGAGATGTTGTTGGGTCCCCCTTTTCCTCCTCATCCGGTTCCCCCAGCGTCTCCTTGGGCTCCCACCCACCAGCACCATGGTGTCCCCAAGTTCTGCTTCGGGAACCAAACCGGGACTCTCAGCATCCGCCTGGCTGCAGATCCTGTCCCTTGTCCTGCCTGGCACAGCACAGGACACACACCACAGCGTCCCCCGGTCCCCAGAGGCACCGGGGGCAGCTCATCCCGCATCCAGCGCCTCTTCCAATTTCTTGCCTTTACTTTCTCGGGAGCTGCCAATGTCTGAGATCCCTGAACTCGCCCGTCTGCCCTGGGTGCAGCAGACTCCCAGTGAAGGGGCCATCCCCGGGGAGAAGCATCCGTGTGTCAGGGATCCTACCTGAGCCCAGTGGATGATGTTTTTGACAGAGGTGCCATCCGGATAGTGGGATGTGTACACATCCAGCCGTGTCTGCAAGGAAACATATCCCAGCTATCCTTGCTTTCCAGAGGATGGGAGTGGAGTGGCAGCTGCCAGGTGTTTCCCAGAGCAGCCACTGCCGAGTCACGCTGCCTGAAGGGCTGGACCAGCTTCAGGAATATAATTTTCATTAAAAACCAATTGCTGCGAGGCGGCATCGGGAGGAGAGTGATGGGGATGAAGGATGAGCTCCGTGAGACACCTTACCCGGGCTCAGGGGCCGTGCTCCAGGCCTCAGCGACCGCCTGAGGTCACCCAGAGGCTGCCCCAGCGGGTGGGTCAGAGCAGGGGCTGCACCCCAGGGTGCTCGCAGTGACAGGCAGCCCTGATCCAGAGGTGCTGTCAAGGGCCACCTGGTGTCAAGGGCCACCAGCAGAGCTTGGGGGGCTCGTCCTGTCCCAGGAGGAAAAGCGTCTGGCGGAGGGACACGTGCTGCCCACAGAGGATCTGCTTGCTGCGAGCGCTGGGTGGCAGAAGAGCGGCCCCGGGGCCCCCTGTCCCCAGTGCAGTGGCACACCCACCATGTTGAGGTTCTTCTCGTTGTAGCCACCCAGCAGGAAGAGGAGGTTGGCACAGGGCCTGTGCAGCAGCGTGTGCCTGCACAGCTCCGGGAGAAACCTCCAGAGCTTCCTCATCCGCAGGGTCGCGTCCGTCCTGCCGAGCAGCAGCTGCGGGAGCAAAGGGCGAAGGGCATTTCCTTCTTGTCCCTCCCTGCAGGAGGGAAAACTGTCCCACGAGCCGGGCAGGCAAGGGGAATAGCCAGGAGCCAAGCCTACTGCCCCTCCTGCTCCACAGAGAGGAGTGCAGGAGTTGATGCTGACTGAACACGCGCGCCAGGGAAATCCACATTCGCAGCTCTCCGCTTTCCCTCCGCCTCCCCCAAGCGCTGGGTTTAGGTTTGGGTTTTTTTAAAATGGAATCAACAGGGCAAAGCTGCTCTTTGCCAGGTGTTTAGCCTACAAGTGCCCCCATGTAAGGACTGTGTTTATCCTACAGATGTGCTCAGCAAGGAGTGTATGTGCACCCAAATTGTGTCTGTGCTAATAAATCAGCAGGAATTTACTGTTTTCTGCTGTATCAGAGAGCCCCAGGGGCTGTGTCTGGGCACGATCCCTTCTCTAGAACCAGTCAGTTTTGGGGCAGAAGGGCACGGAGTGATAATCCCTTACCGGAATCATCTTGAGCTTGTTGTCCAGGAGCTTCATCTTCATGAAAGGACTTCTGGCATTCTTGGGTGCCACTACTGGAGCCAGGGCAAAAAACATTTTGACTTTCTGAGCCAGTTCGGGCATGGATGAAAACGCAATGAACGCTGAGGAAACAGAAAAAACAACCTCAGACTTGCTTCATCTTTCCTCAGGTGCTTAATCCCGAGGGCTCACTTGGACCCAGGTCTGTTTAATTGATTATCTCTGCTTGGAAATCTGAGATCTCTTCCCACCTTCCTGCTAAATGTTGGTGCAAGAGATGCCCAAAGGGAGGCAACGCCTTCATGCCCTTGGCTGATCGGGCACTCGAGTGGTTGCTAAGCCCACGCAGAGGGGGGGGGCTGACAAGCACCAAAATCGATATTTTTCAAGTGGGGAAACTTGGAAACGCACCAATGGAGCAGCCCTGGGAGTAGCCCACGTAGTGGAGCTGCTTCTGCCCCGTTTTCTGCAGCGCGAACTCGATGGCGGCCGGGAGGTCGTACATTGCCATCTCATGGAAGCTGCAGCACAGGAGGGGGATGTGGGTTATGAGGCAGCAACGGGAGGGAAAACTTACCTTGAGCTGCCTTGCATTGCCCAGCTCAGTGTCTGATTTTCCAGGAGAAAATTCCTGGCGCGGAGCCCTCCTGCCACGGCATCATCCTCCCCTGAAAGGGCTCAGTCCTCCCACGGCCGTGGTGAGCCTGTGCAGAGCCTGGCCAGCATTCCAGTGCCATCCCCAGCCTCTCTGCAGACCCAGAGCTGGCTCCCACCACGATTACAGCACCGGCTCTGCTCCTTGGGATGCTCTTTCCCAGAGGGGAACGGAGCACCGGTCCCTGCCCGTGTGCCTGTTGGTGTGACGTGGTGAAAGGCAGACCTGCTGCGTGAGGTTTTTCTGTTTATGGGCTTGGGGATTCTGCTCTGAAGATCAGCTCTGGGGAGGCAGCAGCAGCTTAAAAAGGGGGCACGAGAGGTCTAGGAGCAGGGGAGGTGGCAGTGGCACTTGTGAACATCTCAGTGGTGTCCCCGTGGTGCCCAGGGCACGATGTCTCTGTGTGTCCCCATGCAGGCAGCAGTGCCCCGTGCTCTCAGCCGCTGCAGGGAGGTGCTGGCATCCCATCAGCAGGCAGGTCTGCTCAGGCCCCTCCATCCTCCCTGGGCGATGCTGTGCCACGGCTCATGTGCTGTGGCTTGCCTGCTCGGAGGCACCCACCCCTGCCTAGAGCTTGGTGACAGGCAGGGAACACCACCAGGGCTTTTGTGAGGGGCTCCAGCCCACCTGAAATCCCAGAATTCCACCTGGTCAGCTGAAAGGTGCTGGTGTC
Source organism: Regulus satrapa (assembly GCA_013396955.1). Taxonomy (NCBI): domain Eukaryota; kingdom Metazoa; phylum Chordata; class Aves; order Passeriformes; family Regulidae; genus Regulus; species Regulus satrapa. Next base: position 290,241 of record VWZN01012380.1, on the reverse strand, counting down.
TCCGGGACCAGCTCGTCCCCCGGCTGTTTCCCAGCCACACGTCGTAGCCAGAGTCTGCTAGTATGAAGCCAAGGCTGTTGTTAGCCAGATTTTCCACCCAGTGGCTGCCTTCTCCAAATATCCCGTGCTGGAGAAACACGACTGGCTTGGGCCCTGGGTGCAAAAGAAACAGCACATTGCATGGAACGAGATTCTCTCTATTCACTCGCCCCAAATTAAGGCCAAAGCAAAGCCTCCTCCTTGCACTGCCAGAGGTCATGCAAAATGTGCATTTTCAAGATGTGTTCTGACGCTACGGCTTTGAGTGCAAACTGGAAAAATCCCACGGGTTCAGTGTTTTTGCTTTAACAGTCACTATTCCCCCGGCCTGTCCGGGTTAATCCATTCCCCTGCTTACGTTCAGGGCTGGTTTTTTAGCTGGCTCTGAGCGAAATAGAGCTGTACCTCTGTTCTTAAGCTTTTCTCTTCCGTGAGGGATTCTGTTCAGGTGGATGTAGTAGCCGTCACGAGTCAGGACTTCATACTCCTCACTGGGGTACCCTCTGTGGCAGATGATTTGGCTCTGGGGGAAGAAAATCCCCAGTGGGAAACTTTCCGTAGCCCAGGTGCTTATCTGACTCGAAGGGCAGCACATCACCTTGGTGAAACCAAAGCTCAGCTTTGCCCAGGCTGCCCGTGGCTCAGCTTTTTGTGACAGAGGATGCTGTGTCCGAACCCCGCCGCCGTGATCTGCCCAAGGGAAGGGGAGCTGGCGGCTGCGGGGCTTGGAGCGGTTCCAAACAGGACGATTGACGGCTGGCACCCAATTCCTGACGCCTGGCACCGGCGGTGGCACATGTCACATCAGGCTCCCAGCTGATGTGCCAGGCAGATAAGGTGCTGCGGCAGGAGGAACCTGCCCAGCTGGGCTGACTGGAAGGGCGGTGGGATAAACCCCACAGGATTCGTTCCCGAGGCTCTGCCTGAGCTTTATTTATGCTGAAAATGCCACAGATCGGGAAGTTCCCACCTGGTAAAATCCAGCCGTGGTCCTGGCCACACGTGGCTGTATGCCCCCTTTGTCACGAGGTCGGCAGGAAAAATTAAATAAACCAAATTTGCCACGTCTTGGGTCCCGCTAAACCCGGCTTCAGAGCCTCCCAGGGCCCGCCTGGACAGGGCCCTGAGCGATTTGCTGCAGCTGGAGGAGAGGAGCCACGCACAAATTTCTACCCTCTGGGGAGATACCTGATCAAATCCAGCCTGGGAATGTCCCCACCTCTAACTGCCCTGCTGGTAACTGCATTTAATTCTGCTGGGAAAAGTGAGGGGGTTGCTAAATGGTGGTGTGGGGGGCAGCGTCATATCACACCATGTGCCCTCCAAGCCTCTCTCCTCCAGCTGAAGGTGGCCAAGCTTTAGGAAGGGAAATTCAAAATTCTCCTGGCTTACAACGTTCATGAGAGTCTCGGGATTTGGAGCCTTCTTCTGCTTGGTGGCATCCTCGGAGTTTGTGGGTGCTTGTACGAAAAGCAGGATTGCAATAAACAGCCACATCTTGCGCCTGTGTAAATAAATCATCGTAACAACAGCAACAAAAATAATGATGGCGACGGTAATAACAGGAATAGGAACAACAACAAGAAGAAAAACAACAGCAAAAGCAGCAACACCGATGCTGTTGCTGTTGTTGTTGATTATTATTGTTACTAGGATTGATATGAATGTTTGTTTCCACTTGGTTACGATGGGTTAAGTTCCTCACATACCTGAAGATCACATATCAATCATCTTCTGGGCCAGGAAAGAAGAGGGACTTTCCAATTTCAGCTTTCTTTGCAGCCCACATGCAAATTTTTTTATACTCCTCTGTACAGACAGGATCTGGTACTAGGCAGGAGCCTTTTTAATATCATTAATGGCAAGAAGAAGAGAACCAGCTGTGCCAAACAAGAACTAAATCAATACCATTGGGCCAATTGCCTCACAGAGGAAATAATTCTAAAAGGGGAGTTCATGCTATGGAAGGAACTTGTCTAGTGTGGCAGGGCTACGACCACGTCTATACTCTCTGTGTTTCTCTATTGCTTAGCTTTTGTACCCAAACCCCGCTGTAAACAGAAGGATCCTACGAACTGAAACTGGTAGAGCCTCATAGGAAGATTATTGGTTAAGTAAGTGTAGCCTGAAAACAAAAAGCAGAAACCTTTTTGATCGCCTTCGATGCTCCTGAGCTGAGCAGAGGCCTATTTTCAATGCACACAGTTTGATTTCTAACGATTTGCCGGGCTCTCAAACCTTAGAACTTCGCTTCAGCCCAGCAGCATGAATTGTGAGTTACTCTCTGCCTCCCTCTTTCTGCTCCCAGTGGATCTCCCACACCACGAGACTTTGCTACCCTCTGAAAGACTCCCAGCAAACCTACCTGTGGGGATCGCCAAGATGCGAGTTAAGGCTGAAAATAAAAAAAAAAAAGAGCAGACCGACGCTTTCTCCCCGCCTCGGGGCAGCTCCCAAGGGACACAGATCTGAAGGACACGGAGGAAAATGCGTCATCAGGCAGAGCCCACTGGCGTGTCTGACCGGGCTGGCGGTGGCAGTGCCGGTGGCTCTGTCATCCCCAGAGTTAAAAGGACCACGCTGTGTCAGAGCCCAGTCACGCTGGCACCCTGGTGTCCCTCGTCACGTGCCCTCCAATTAACAGATGAGTGCTGATCGCTCCCGTGGCACCTCCCAACGTGCGGCCGTGGCTTTCATGCTTGTGGAGGATTGCGTTTCCAGACGCGGCCGGATTGGCGTGCTGAGGAATTCCAGCTATGGAGTTGCACCTTAAGCTCATGATAGCCACGGTAAATAAAAAAATAATAATAATGATAAAAGCCAACAGCTTTTCTTTGCAAAGGGTCATTTCCTAACTCCCAGGGTCATTTCCTGTCTCCCAGGGTCATTTAGAAGAGCTCCTAGTGCAACAAAAAGTCTTGGGCTCTGAGATCTCTACAAAGCCTCAGCAGCGTGCCGAGCTCCCCACGGACACCCCAAGGACAGCTCAGGCCTCACTGCCTGCCTGGATGGGAGACACCGGCTCATGCCACCCCTCGTGAAAAGTGACAGCGAGGTCCAAAAGCGTCGTGTTAGTAAGCAGGGGGCAATTCGCTAAAGCTGGAAAAGCACCAGGCTGAATGTCCCTTCTGGAAAAGCACCAGGATGAATGTCCCTTCTGGAAAAGTACCAACATGAAGGTGTCACCAGCAGCCACTGGTGCGGGGGAGAGCTGGTGCAACGCCTCTGCTTTGTGGCCAAAGCCACAGGGATTGCACAGAGCAAAGGTTTGTTCCCCACCTGCAGCCCGTGACCGCCCAGCCGACGCCTTTCCCTACCTCGGTAGCCAGCTGGGAGCCCAAGCCCGTGGCTGGCTCTGCTGTGCCTGCCCTGGCTGTGGCTTAGGCTGCCTCCCGATGCCGCCGCCAGCCGCGGTGCACGGGTGGAATGCGAGTTGGGAAACGCAGCCCGAGCACGGGCGCCTTGCTCCGTCTCCACGCCGCGAGTTTCCGTCGGTGCCGCAGCCCCTGACGCAGAGGGGCTGTGTGGGTGCTTTGCTCCTCCTGGCAGGCCTGGCCAGGGCCTCTGCTCCTTCATTGCCTTCTTCCCCTAACGATTTGCTCTGGGCTTTTGGAAATGTCTTCCCTCACCTGTGAGCACGAAAATCCCAGTACAAAGAGTCAGAGAATTGTGGAATGGAACCCATCTATGTTGGAAGGGACCTTAAAGCTCATCTCCTTCCACCCCCTGCCATGGACAGGGACACCTTTCACTGTCCCAGGCTCCTCCAAGTCCCATCCAGCCTGGCCTTGGGCACCTTCAGGATCCAGGGACAGCCACAGCTGCTCTGGGCGCCCTGTGCCAGGGCCCTGCCCACCCTCCCAGGAAACAGTTCCTGCCCAATATCCCATCTATCCCTGCCCTCTGGCAGTAGGAAGCCATTCCTGGCACTCCAGCTCTTGGTGCAGGGTCCCTCTGCAGCTCCCCTGATTCCCTTCAGGCCCTGGCAGGAGCTGGGAGCTCTCCACACACCCTTCTCCTCTCCAGGCTGAGCATTCCCAGCTCTCCCAGCCTGGCTCCACAGGGGAGCACTCCAACAGCTCCAGGGCCTCCTCTGGACCTGCTCCAAGAATTCCATGCCCTCCTCATGTTGAGGGCACCAGAACTGGGCACAGGTGGGGTCTCAGCTGAGTGGGGCAGAGGGGCAGAATCCTCCCTCCCCTGCTGCCCACGCTGCTGCCTTCTAACTCCACTACTCGTTCTCTAGGGGAGATAGTAAGGAGTAGTAATAGTAGCAATAAAATAATAGTAATAGGGGTTGGAGAGGCAGCTGAGACTTCTCTGCCTCCTCAGGCTGTGGAATGAGGCCATTAGAGCATCGTGTGAGGGCTGAGGTGAGTGTGTGTGATTCAGCACCTGGACTTACTCTACCTGTGGTGGAAGGAGAGAAGGTGCCAAAAAAAGCAGCTGGATTTTTACTGAGGAACTCTTGTGTAGCTTAGTCAAAGGGAGGAATGAAGAGCTTTGAAGACTTGAGGAGGTTGGGTTTAGATGGGATATTGGGATGCCGGAATTGTTCCTGGCAGGGTGGGCAGGCCCTGGCCCAGGGTGCCCAGAGCAGCTGGGGCTGCCCCTGGATCCCTGGCAGTGCCCAAAGCCAGGCTGGAGGCTGGGGCTGGAGCAGCCTGGGACACTGGGACGGGTCCCTGCCCATGGAATGAGGTGATCTCTAAGGTCACTTCCAACCTAAGCCACTCTCAAATTCCACGATTCCCAGAGGGTCTGAGGCTGGCCAAGGTGTGACATGGAGGGCAAAGGTGCCAACGAGGTCATCCATGTGCTTCCTGAGCACTGCCTGAGGCCCCAACCCGTATTTTTCTTGGCCTCTGAGGCCCTTTAAGGATCAGGAGTCGCATCTTCTGCCGGGGCGTGTTGCTCCTGCCTCTCGCTGGCTTGACGCTTCACAGGCATCGGGCAGCATTGCTGCTGCGTGCCTGTCGTGCTCTCGCTGCAGGCATCACAGGACTGCCACCCCACCTGCTGCTGGCACAACAGGAAGAGGAGCAGCCCGTGGAGTCAGCTGCGTGCCCACTGCTGTGCCACTGGCTCAGGTCTGCTGCTGCTGCTGCGTCACCTCCCCCGGGGCACCGGGGGTTCATCGTGTCCTGGGCTATCCCTCTCTCCCAGCTCGTGCCCTGATGTTTCTCCATCTGCTGCCTTCCCACCCGGAGCAGCCACCAGAACGTGTGGTGCCCAGGGAGCTGGGCTGGTGCCTCTTGCCAAGCACGAGGGCAAACCAGCCACAAGTCATCTGGCATCCTGAGCTGGGAAAAGGGAGCATCGCCCTGATTTTTGGCAGCAAGAGAATGGCAGCTCTTGTGCAATCCCTGCCAGGTAGGCCCAACCCCCTCGCAGTAACCTTGGAGAAGGTGGCTCAAGTTAAAGAACCCAATGAGGGAAGCAGTCCTTATCTGCCCGTACCTCTGCTAGTTTAAAGTCCCTTCGGCTAGGCTGGGATCTCTCTGGTTTAGACATTTAGCAGGGGTTTTTGCCCATGCTGGAGTTGCGCAGCGGAGCTTGAGGGAACGGCCGGTCTTTCCACAACACCTTCTTAGAGTTGTTCGCGCAATCGTTCCATTCGCCGTAACGAAACGGAATAAACAGAAGCATAAACCTTCCTGAAGGTGGATTGGGAAATAATGGAGATGTGATCACTGGTGCTCTTTCTTCCTTAATTCCTCCCCTGTTCCCGTGTTCAGAAGAGCCCAGAACAACCCTGAACTTCTTGTACTTCTTCCCTGATCTCTCTTCGTTTTGCAATTTGTTTTAAAGTGTATTTTACAGCTAGAAGAGTTTGGTTTGTGGGTGAACAGACCTGGGACAACGTGAGCAAAACTCCTCAATAAAGAAATACCTACAGTCTTCAAATTTGGTGCCGTAGCGCTCTTGAGATTATTTCCCAGCACACTGGAGAAAAGGTGATGTGTGGCTCAGCTTTGCCAATGCCCTGATCAGGGCTACCAGAGACATTTAGGGAGTAGGAACACGTCCCACAGGACATAGTCCAGGGTCAGGGATGATCACAGAATCACAGAATGAACTAGAGAAGAGAGAAGACCTTGTGAGATCATCGAGTCCAGCCTACGGGCCAACACCTCCTCATCAACTGAACCCTGGCACTGAGTGCCACATCCAGTCCTCTTTTGAACGTGTCCATCATCAAGCCAGTCCACCTGACTCCACCACCTCCCTGGGCAGACGACTCCAGTGGAGAATTTCCTCCTGATGTCTCTCCTAAACTTCCCCTGGTGCAGCTTAAGGCTGTGTCCTCTCCTTCTGGATTCAGTAGCTGCCTGGGGGGGAGATTAATCATGATCAACACTGGCTTGTGAAGTTTTGGAGAAAATTATGTCTGATCTTGATTTCAGCTAACTGTAATTTTCCATGGCCTTTTGCCATTCCCACCTGCTGGAAGTCCCATCACATGAAAATGTGAGTCTCAAAGACCAGGGTCTCTGTCTCTCAGAGGTTCATCTAACGAACTCAAAAGGAAATTGGAAAATCGCATCGAAAAGAACACAGAAATTGCTGTGAGTTCCTGAAATAAGAAAGCAAAGTGTTTTCAACCAAATGAAAGCCTGAATCTACTCAGCAATGCCTCTGGAAATCGTTGTCAGCCTGTTAAGGATCAAAAAGATGTGAAAAGGCAGCACACCATCTGTCATAACTCGATGAAACCTTGTCCTAGATTCACACTGGAACAAATCAGTTTCTAAATAACCCCACAGGCCAGCACGTTGCTTAAAGCAGACACCAGAGCAATCTTTGGATCACTTGCAAAAGCAGCACTTCTCTTCAAGCCTGTGCCTGTGGGAGAGGTGGTTGGGGTGGCAGCACCTCTCCTGGAGCTGGCCCTGTGCTCCACTCCACAGCTCCTGCGTGTGCTACCGTCCTTTGCGTTGACTGTGGGATGGGAGGGAAGGATGGAGCAGCCCAGCACGGTGACACTGCCATGCCCTGAGCGGGATGTGACACAGCTTTGAGCCCTCGTGGCCTCATGTGACACGGCATGAGCGCATCTGGAAGAAAACTGAATAAGAGGCTGAGTGACCAACATCCTCCCCCACATGTGACTGAGGCTGGCTTGCCCACACAGGGAGGAGAAAAAGGGTGGTGCAGGATTTTGGTGCTGCCCTGGAAGCTCTGAGGCCCCTGGTGCAGCTTTACCACCACGGACTGGGATAGGCAGGACATTGATCTGTTGGAGCAGGTCCAGAGGAGGCCACAAAATTAGTTGAGCAAAGGGATGGAGAAGCTCTGCTGAGAGAAAGGGCTGGGAGAGCTGGGATTGTTCAGCCTGGAGAGGAGAAGCTTTGGGGTGACCCAGTTGTGGCCTGGAGGAGCTACAGGAAACAGAGACAGACTCTGTGCAAGGGATGGGGTGCCAGGACCCAGGGAATGGCTCCCAGTGCCAGAGGGCAGGGCTGGGTGGGATACTGGGANTGCAAACACCCAACCAGATAATTGCATAAGTGGCAGAATTTTTACAACCTGGACAGAAGGAGACCAAGCCCTGCACTTTTAATAGGTTTTCAGAAGTTAAAATTTGAACTAAACCTGAATAAATGGCAGGTGGGGGACGTGGTTTAGTGATGAGCACGGTTGGGTTTGACCACCTTAGAAGTCCCTTAGGGATTCTATAACTCTAACTCCTAGCCAGCTTTTCAGGAGTTTGCAGGGGAGACATCTTGCCAGCATGTCTGGTGTGTTTATTTTGCCAAGGTGGAGACATTTACATTGATATCCATGGCATGAGCACAGTGCAGTCCTGTAAGATGCTGCTCCAGGGCACAGCCCTGCCGGGAGCAGCTGCTCACACAGAAGAAGATGTCATTACAAATGTCCTAAGTGAGGCAGCTAATCACTGGCAATCCAGGCAGATCCTATCTAACCTATAGCCTCATTCCTGCACCCCTGGGATTACCTCGTCCTGTCCTGTTTTCTTCTGTGGTCAGTTCCAGCTGTGAGCACAGAAAGTGAAACATTTTACAGATGGTACCACACAGAGAGCCCAGTAGATCCTACCCAATTTATTATTATTATTATTATTATTATTATTATTATTATTATTACTACATATTTGTGGAAAGAGAACCTTATCCTTTGCCCTGCTTGCTCCCCAGGCGTATTTTAAGAAGATAGTTACACAAACTGGCAAATTCACAATCCCACCCCTGATCAAGGTATTATTCACAATTTAATCCAGAAGCTGAAAAACAGATTTAGGCTTGTTACTGCTTTCCACCACACTCTTCTTCTGTCTCCCTCAAAAGCATTCCCTGAGAGGCAGCAAGAGGTGGCCTTTGCAGCTTGGGTTTGTGCCTCAGAATAGCTTAAAGTGGTGCAAAACCTTTTTTCCTGGTAGAACTTACTGAAACTCCTTCGTGTACAAGTAAGATTATCCAAACCAGCCCGAATCTGAGAGAGATGTCCCCTTTGTTAGGAGAACGGGCACTTCTCGTGGGGAAAACCCAACCCTATCACTGTCACCAGTGATAGTTTATAGCTCCTTCCAGCTGTGAATGAGGGCGGTCAGCCCTCGTCGGGATTCTTGGCGTGGAAGTGCTGCCAGAAGGGGAGTAAAGCCACGCAGGATCCATCCACCACGTGCTCTCATCCCAGCAGACCCGCTCCCGTGGGACACCAGCATCCAGGAGGGCACGGAGCTTCTGTCTGCAGCTGGGAACCCAAGCTCAAGGAGCCCGGAGTCCACATTGGCCACCGGGAGCCAAATTCCACTGAAATTGGTTGCTGGAAACCCCTGTGAGTGAGGCACATGGGAGACTCAGGGTGTGAGGGCCATGCTCAACTTCTGCAGGGACCTCAGGCTGTTGAACCTCGATCCAGAGCGTTTTTCCAACCATTGGATTGGCTGGCTTTCCTCACTGGCCTGACTAATATCAATCCAGACCAAGTGTAGCAGTTTATTGAGCTTTGCCCCCCTCTCCCCCATTTTTTCTTCACTTTTTTCCCTTTTTTTCCTTTTCCCCCAAATGAAAGAAGCCCCGGAGGTCACTGAGAAGCCGAAAATCACTGCCACTGCTCCGGCTCTAGGCGCCCTTCTCCATCAGGTCAAGCATTTCTTTGTACACCTGCTCGTAGACCTGCTTGCCCCAGAGGAAATCGAAGTGGACGAAGTCGGGGATGTACTTTTTGTAGGCCACGTTGGAGATTCGGGGCAGGGTGATGTTCACATCCTCAGGGGCTGAAATCCAGTCCTTGCCCCCGTACCAGGCAGCCAGCGGGGTTTTCATGTTCTCCAGCTCATAGAAGGGAGGAGTGGTCTGGAAGACAGGAGGGAGGTAAAGGGCAAGCCAAAAATTCAAAGGCTATCCTGAGGTCTGCTTGGAATTTCTCCCTTATCCCAAGGGAGAGAAGAGGAGGAACTATCACCAGGGAGCCTTGGGCTCCTGTTCTTTTCACGGGAGGGTCAAAAATTCACCACTGAGTGACTTTTTTCACTGGAAAGTTACGAACCTGCTTCCCCACGTGAAGCAAATTCCATAAATACCGTGCAATCCGTAGAATCACGGAACGGTTTGGGTTAGAATGGACCTCAAACATCATCCTGTCCCAGCTTCCACTAGCCCAGGCTGCTCAATTCTCCAGATTCAGTCTCAACCAACTGCAATATTGATTTATCTATTTTTTTTCTCCGGGCAGGGCTCTCTCTTACCTGGTTGTAATGGAGCACGTTGTCGCTGCCGTAATCATAATACTTGAATTCCCCTGTCTGGTAGAGCTGGAAAAGGAGAGTTATGTTTGTTATCCTCACGTTTGAGGGGTCTCTGAGGAAGATAAAAGAGCTCCCTCCCACCACCAAGGCTCGGGGGAGTGATTTTTACATCAGGCACTGGATTTTGGGAGGAGAGCTCAGCCCCAGGAAGATCTCAGCACAGGAACCCACAGGGAGGAACCTGGAGGGAAGAGCCTCAAAGGAGACACGAATCAGGCCTTTGGGCAAGTTTTCTGTGCGTTGTGGTCAACACCACCAGCAGAAGGACGTGAGTAGGACGTTTTCAATAACTAATTGTATCATTAGTGGTCTTACTGACCCTCAGCCTTCATTCTGGCCTCTCCTGGTTTATCACCCCCCCTTTGCTCCTCCTCCTCCTCCTGCAAGCCCCAAGGACCAAGCCTGGGACCTCTTTTTTTTGGAATACAAAACTTCATCTGCACCAGTGTTTCAGGGCTTTCCTCCCTCTCCCTCCTACAGCTCTGCAGGGGGAGCACCGGGGGATCATTCCCAGCCCCGGAGCAGGGAGAGGAGAACACGAAGTGTTACCTGGCGCCAGTGCAACATGTTTTTTAGGGATGTGGAATCAGGGTAGCGGGCCAGGTAGACATCCATGCGGCTCTGCAAGAAACCTTTGGTGAGATTTGTTCTCTGCTCTCTTCCCCCTCCCAAAAAAAACCCAAAAAAATCCATCTTGGAAATAAAAGTGGGCCCGTTCAGTAGCCACAGGAGCTGTAGAGCTCCCTGCTGCGAGCTGAGCAGTTCCCACGGGAGGCTGGGCCCTGTCAGGGTCTGCCTGGTTTGCAAGGCAAAGTAAGGCTCCATTTCTCGTGCTCAGGATCCTTTTGCAAAGACAAAGCTCAGCTCACGGCAGTAGCTCTTTGGTTTGCTCCTAATAGGTTTCCTTCTTGGAGCATTAAGGAATTACACCAACGATTTACTTGAGAAACCTCCAGCCTGGTGCCTCTGGGCTGTATTTTTCTACCAATCAAAGATGTGAGAGGCCATGTGGAGGCAGCAGATTGACAGCTGGGGCAGTGAGGAAGGGGATCTCTCGAGAGGGAAGCTGGAGTGTACGTACCACGTTCAAGCTGTTGGCAAACCCACCGGGCAGGTAAAAGATGACAGAGCACAGGGGTTTCAGCATGGGGTAGGTGCACATTCTAGAAATCACTTGCTTCAAGACCTCACCCTCATCAAAGACCACTGTGTGTCCAAAAATGAGCTGTGGAAGCCAGAGGGGTGTATCAGTGGGGTTCGCGTCCTTTTTTGCCTCCAGGTGCTCCCCACCTCTTTGCCCAGCCCTGAAAGTTGCTGACAGCTTTGCTGTGCTTTGTCATTTTGGCTTTTCAGAAACAGCCACGGCCCTGGAAGAGCCCTGACCTTCCTAGGAGAGGCTTCTCCAGGGAGAAGGGACCCAAACCCGATTCCTATCGATAGTTCTCTGGTTAAGGCTGGGCAGGGAGGTGATTTCCCTGCCCTCCAGGCTCACGGCACACGCACAAACGCACAGAGCAGGGAGATGGAGGTGGTGCCCAAGCGCCGCGTGTCTCGGGTGACCTTCCCAAGTCCCTCCTCCCCGTCACACCCCACGTGTGGTGAGGGCATACCTTAATCAGCACCTCGGGAAGGTCAAACAGCCTCACCAAGGGTGACTTCATGTGCGAGTTCACGGTGATGGGAGCCAAGGCGAAAAACATCTTGATTTTGCGATCCAGTTCGGGAATGGAGGAGAAGGCAATGAAACCTGCGTGGGGGAGAAGGAGGCAGACCCTGCCCTGTTGTTCCTGAGGGAGCTGCTGACTTCCAGGTGTGTGTGCCCATCAGAAGGCCCCTCAGAGGTGGCTCTAGCAGGTGGGGCTCTGGCAGCAATGAGACGCACCCGGCTTGGGGCTGGCACTGCTCAAAACCCTTCTGTTAAAGCAATTACCTGCCCTTTTCCCTTCTGTGGTTTGGAAATGCCTGGACATCCCTCCCTGACCAAGGTTTTAGGAACACTCCCAGACTGGGGGCGCAGAGCTGCTGTGACTCTGCCAGGTGTGCTCTCCTCCTCCTCCTCCTCAGTACCTATGGTGGTGCCTTGGGAATAAGCCACGTAGTAGAGCTGCTCCTGCCCCGTTTTCTGCAGGATGTAGTTGATGGTAGCTGGAAGGTCATACATGGCCATCTCATGGAAGCTGCAGGGGGAGACAGGCACATGACAAAATCGCCCTTGCTGACCTTGCCACGGCTACGTGGGTGCGGGCAAGAGCTCCGGCGGGCACGGGCAACCCGGTTCCTGCCCACTGGCAGAGGGCGTGACTGTCAGGAGCAGTCCTCCTCCCGCCTGCAGACGCTGCTGAGGGCACCAGGCACCTGCCCACCCTCCAGTTTCAGGGAAAATACCTGTAAGCTGAGTATTCCTGCTGGTAGAACTCAAACTCTTGGTGTTTCCGTGACCAGCTGTTGCCCCGGCTGTTCCCGATCCAGACGTCGTAGCCGGCGTCGGCGAGGATGAAGCCCAGGCTGCTGCTGGGCAAGTTGGTGACCCAGTTGCTTCCCTCCAACACCAGGCCGTGCTGCAGGAGGACCACGGCCTTTGGAGCTGGAGGAAGAAGAGGAGGAATAATTTTCTCTGACCCCAAGCAAAATGGATCATCCCCATCCAGTGTCGCTTTGGCAGCGCCCCCCTGGGAAGTGACACCAGCTCAGGGACACGTCACCTCTGCCCTCAGTCTCTCTGGGGGGGGTGTTTCTGAAGAAGGCCAGGGCAGAGAGTGGAAATCTGGGGGTTTTTTACACTCATTTGCCATATATGTATGCCTATACACACATGCTTCCCAGGGGAGGGACACCCAGGGCTGGGCATCACCTCACCGTGGCTTTGAACCAGGGGTTTCAGTGCAGGACAGGAAGATCCCAAAACCGTGAGGTGGTGGCACTGAACTGGACACAGGAAGGACACCAAATAGTGAGATGGTGTCGGATTGGCCACCTGGTTTGGTTTCCTTTCCTGCCTAATGGCTTTTTGCTGCCCCACTGCCTGCTCTCGAGCTGAGGTAAAAACTGGGGCAAGATTTCCCTGTCCCATTCATTCTCCTTCCTCTTCGGAGCAAACCCTCTCAGAACAAGGTGGGCGCCTGCTGCATTTCTTCTGCTCCCGAGGTTCTCTGCCTGATTTTTCCTTCAGGGAAAGCTGCCTCCTGGAGGACCCAGCCCATGCTGAGGTGGCCTCGACCCGTGACCTACTCCAGCCCAGCAGAGCTCCCGGGGTGCCGGGGCCAGGCAGAGCTCCCCGTGGCACTTACGGGCACAGAACATGTTGGATGCTTTAGGGGAGATGCTGAAGCTCTCGGGGCTGTCTCTGCCGTGGGGAATCCTCTGCAGGGTGAGGTAGTAGCCGTCGTCCGTCACCACCTCGTGCTGCTCGTAGGGGTACCCGTGGTATCGGACAATTTCGCCCTGTGGGAAGGGAAGGGCAGCGTGGGACGGCCCCCAGGGAGGGAGGGTCTCTGTCCTGAGGGTGGCAGGGCTTGGCTGGGCAAAGCCATCGGTGCGGGTGGTGCCTCCAGGGGAGGGGTGGACTCGGGACATCCCGATGTCCCTTCCACCAACGCCGTGGCGATGCCAGCGGCTTCAGCCAGAATTTTTGGCAGGTCCCTGAGCAGCTCCAGGAGAAGAACCGTGACTTTTTGTGTTGCAATCAAGAGCAGGGCAGCACAGACAGCCAAACTCTGAGCCTGAGAGGGCTGTCCTGATCAAACCTGATGACTTGGAACAAAGTCCCCCCTCCCAGTAAATGCCTGCCATCAATCTCTGTGTACGTAAGAACAGCGAGACAAATATCTAATAAAATCCTGGTGCCAAGCCTCGGTGAAGACACACAGAGCCCGTGGGTCTCGCACAGATCATGACAGCACAGGTCACTTGCTCAACCAAGCAGGAAAAGAAGTGGCTTTACCACATCCATGGACACCTCTGGGTTCTCCTCTGACTTTGCAGCGACGAAGGTTAAACAAGAAATGGTGAGGAACAGCCACATCATGGTGCTCTGCAAAACATTGGGGTGAGGAGTGTGAGAGACTTTGCTGGCACTGGCACAGAAGCTGGGGGGAGCTCTCTTGATGTGCATCAGGTGATCAACCTGGCCCCTCGGCAGGTGAAATGATTTTAAAACCGAAGCCCTCTAATCGGTTCTGAAAATGGCTCGTTTTGCTGATCCTGAGCAAAAGCCAGAGTCCAAATCCCACCACATTTTAATCCCGTTTTAGGCCCTCCTATCCAAAAACATGCACAGGCACAGGTACATCTGTATGTGCCCAGGCAGACCTGGTTTTCGAGGCGCTGATTATCGATAGTTCATTTAAAATAATTCTTCTGATAGCTGTAAGAATTGTTTTGTTCCACTGATAGCTGAACTAACGAGGTGTAAGCCACCCAATTTTAAGTTGAAGGGCCACGTTCCTAGGAAGAAATCAAACCATGTGGTTCGTTTGGGTTCTCCTTGTGGCTGAGACAGAACCTGGGATACTCCTGGCTTGTTTTTGCAGACCTGAGTGAAATGCCATCTCAGGACACCCCTGGTCCTCCTGGGGAGGATTTTGGCGTCTGCTTCGGCTTGCTCCTACCACAAAAGTCTCACTGCTATTTTAATCCACGGGAACAGAATCAGAGAATACATTTGGGTGGAAAGCGACCCTTAAAGATCATCTCGCTCCGACCCCTCTGCCACGGGCCACGTAGGAACGGGTACATTTATTTGGGAGGGTGACAGATCCGCAGCAGAACTCCTGCCTCGGCTACTTGGAGGAGTTCGACCGTGTGGAGCAATTTCTCGGGGACCTGCCAAATCAAATTCCCACCGAATGCCAGCGCCAGGCACCTTGCACGCAGCCCCATCGCTCCCCCGGTGAAGCAGAGGAGATCTGGGAGCAGATAAACTCCCGGCTGGTCCTCATCCTTCCCTTTCCCTTCTGCCCGTCCCTGCTATCCCCCGAGCCCCCCTGGGATGCGATCTGGGTCCAAGAGCCCTCACGGCGTGTCTTTGAGGCTCTGCGCTCGCAATTTCAAGGGCGAGCCTTTAGAAGAAGCAAGGAGAGGCTTGAGCGCATTTTTGTGGCCAGGAGGAGGGCGCGCAAATTCCGGGGAAGAGCCTCCCCTGGGACGGCCCTCTCCTCTCCACGGTCACGGAGGAGATAGAGAAAGAGCAGATGGAGAAAGATTCCCTTTGTGGGATGTCCCTGGTCCCTCTCCAGACGCTCCCACCCCGCTCCCAGAGCGGACACATCCCTTCGGGATTCCCGGGGAAGCCCTGCTGTCCCTCCCGGGGCTCTCCACAGCTCCCAGCGATGGCACCCGAGGAGGAGGAGGAGGAGGCGGCATTACCGGGCAGAAGAGCCGTGCGATGTCTGTCCCTGCTGTCCCCCCCGAGCAGAAGGCTCCTGCTGCCTCATCGGGCTCTTGTTATTATTATTATTCCCTGGGCTCCGCGGATTCGGGAGCCGCCACTCCCTCCGCTCCCTCCTCCCGGGAAGGTGGAATTCACCTGAGGGCTGCGCTCTGCTCCCTCCCTCCCCGCCCAAGCTGGCTCGGGAAGGTTTCCGCGGCGCTGACGAAGAGCTGAGAGCTGTCACAAATTGGTTGTTTCCACCCCATGGAGTCCTTCGGCGTCGGCCGTGACCTCCGTGAACCCGAGGATGGGATTTGGGGCACGGCGCTGGTGCCCTGGATGCTGAGGGATGCGTGGGACCAGCCTAGCAAAACTCCAGTGGGAAAACCACCTGAGCCCCTTTTGACTCTTCCCGCTGCCTCCTGGCATGGG
Source organism: Regulus satrapa (assembly GCA_013396955.1). Classification (NCBI taxonomy): domain Eukaryota; kingdom Metazoa; phylum Chordata; class Aves; order Passeriformes; family Regulidae; genus Regulus; species Regulus satrapa. The sequence continues at coordinate 274,627 of VWZN01012380.1, read as the reverse complement.
ATGAGGCTGAAAATGTAGAACCTCCCAGCCCCTGTTGTGATTTCAGGGAGCTCTCTCTAAAAAAAACCAACCAAACAAAAAAAAAAACCCCAAAAAAAACCCCAAAAAAACCCCCAAAAAAAACCCCAAAAAAACCCCCAAAAAAAACCCCAAAAAAACCCCCAAAAAAAACCCCAAAAAAACCCCCAAAAAAAACCCCAAAAAAACCCCCAAAAAAAACCCCAAAAAAACCCCCAAAAAAAACCCCAAAAAAACCCCCAAAAAAAACCCCAAAAAAACCCCCAAAAAAAACCCCAAACCAACAAATAAATCCACCCATCCCCGGGGAGGGCAGGAGCTGCGGATGGAGACTTCACATCTTGCCAGGCTTCCCCTGCTGCCAGCTGGGCACGCCTCTGGCCGGGAGATGCCTGGTGCCCCAGGAGGTCCCCGTGAGGACAGGGACACGTCACACGAGCTGTGGGTGCCATTTTTTGGTGCCCCGTGGCCACCTCTGCCCTCCGTGCCCGGGTGCCCCCCTGGGATCCTGCATCCCTGCTGCAGCCAACACCTGCCAGCTCCACCTCCCTCAGGAGCTTGGCCTTTACCAAGGACCAGCTGGAGGCAATGCCAGAAGCCCTCTCAGCCTGGCTCAGCCTCAGATGAGCTAGGAGAAGAATCTGATTTTTTTCCCCTGCAGGGAGAGGAGGAAAGGTGGAAAAACAGGATCGGGTATGCCCAGATGAGAAAAGAACCACTCCCCCTTCCTCCCAGCACCTACAGAATTTGCCTTCCTTTTGGGAAACAGGGCATCAGAAAAGCTCCTATGGCCACTGCTGATCCTGGAATCAGGTTTAGGGCCGTGTTAGTGGGGACCCTCCCAGGGTGAATCACTGCACAACCCATTAGGCCATGAGCAAATCAGGAAAAAAAACCAAAACAAAAAAAGGGATAAAAAAATTAAGGATTCTGAGCCAAGCTTATTCCATTAAGCTCCATAAGGTTTTAAGAGTTCTTTTCCTACAACAAGCACTCGCTGAAAGGCACGGGGAGAGGAGGGGATTACTGGAAAGTGACCAGAGGGTGAACACTGGGCTGCTTTCCCCCCGCTGCTGCTGCTAGGACGGGACTGGTGTGACCACGATGCCAGTCCTGGGAGGGAACTTCACCCCCCACGGGCAGAGAGGGTCCTGAGACCCCCCTGCCCCACGCTGCTTTCATCTCAGGGCTTTGTTTTTCCCCTGAATTTCCTTGCGTTTCATCTTGCTGCTGGCTGGCCTTGTGGGCACTGAGCTCTCAGAGCCGTCCCTGTCCGTGGGATGGTGCTCTCCGAAGGAAAACAGGAAAGCCTGGGCAGCAGAGGGTGCTGTGAAGGTGCTGGTGAGGGAAAGGAGCTCCTACCCCAGAGTCTGTCGGTTTTTATAGCGAGGAACCCCAAACCAAACAAACCACGGTGGTCCACGTCTCCTCGGGCACCAGCTGGTGGCGTGGCCTGGCCCAGGTCAGATCCCCAGAGGCTGCTACCAGCCCTGGCTGGCTTCACCTTTCCTCTGCCTGCAGTTGTGGAGGAGCAGGAGGGGTAGAACAAGCTCCTCCATGGATCCTCTGTACTTTTCAGCTGATTACAAAGGGTTTTTGGTGTTCCTCCTGTGGCAGAGCAGGTGGGATGTTCCTTTCTGCAAGTGCAACCGGTGCTGTTGAGTTTTATTTAGCCAGAAACTTGGGCTCGGGTTTTCCTGCTCTGTCAGCAGCAGAATGTGAAAGTCTGCTGGTGAAAATATCCCGGCCAACCCCAAAACCCCAGGTCTGGTTTGCTTTCCTCCTTTCTCACCAGGATTCCTTCCCATCACTAAACCCCTCCCCACCATCCCTCTGGAGTTGCAAACCACCGCAGGGGAGCTGTGGAAAGACCACCCTGGCTTTGAGGAGAGGCCAAAATTGTCCCTCGTCTGCTGGGCTGAGCGTGGCAGAGCAGGGAGGTGAGGCCGTGGCACTGCTGCTCCCAGCCCTGGGCACGGATCTTCCCAGCCTTGTTGCTGCCCTGGCTGAGGGGAAAAGCAGAGGGGTGGAAGTTTTCTGGGGGTTTTCTGGATCTGCCAAGGCAAATCCGAGCCTGTGGATGGCTGCCTTGGGGCTGGGGGATCCCCAGGGCTGCCCTGCTGACACATTTCAGGCTCTCACCTGGGGGACAGCCACGCTTTCTGCGCTGCAGCTCTGCCTGTGCCTCTGGGTCTCAACAGAGTGATGTGGGGGTGTCCCAGCAGTCCCAGAGAACCCCGGTGTGGGTTCTGCAGGGTCATACAGCCTCCCCGAGCAGTGCCAAGCAGAGGGGATAATCCCCTCCCATGTGCAACGCATCTCCCGTGTCCTGAGCGGAGCCGCAGGGCCAGGTATGGAGTCATCCCTCCCAAAAGTGGCCAAGCCTGCCCAGGAGGAGAGGTTTAGGAGGTGGGGCAGGGGCTGGAGAAATAAGGGGGGAAGGCCTAGGGAGGGCTGTGGGCTCTCAGCTTGCCCAGAGAGGAGCAGAAGGAAACGGGAATTTTGGGAGAGGAAGGGCCTCTGAAGGAGCGAGGAAGGCTCGTCAGGCTTCCTGCAAGCCTCGGAGGAGATGAAGGTGAGCCTGGAGCCAGAAGCTGCTGGTGGGGACGCAGGGACCAAAGGCAGACCTGGCCTAACCCCTGCTGCCCGATCCCCCATCCTGGTGGGATCCGGCTTTGCTGCACCAAACCAACTCTGTCAGGAAAAAAAAAGGTCTGTGCACTCTGTCTGCAGAGCCCTGTGCATGCCAGCAGCCTGCCCCTGCTCTGGTGGCAGCAGGGGACACTGGGGACAGTGTGAGCACTGCAGGGAGCCGCAGCCTGAAGCTCGGGAGCTGGGCTAGGAAGAGGCTGGTTTTGGGGAGCATCTGCCCAGCCACTGGGCTCCAGGGTGGTGGGAAGGAGTAGGTGACCTTGGGTCATTCAAAAACTGGTGATTTCTTTGTTAGGAAAAAAAAAAAAGCTTTTTTTTTATTTTTTTATTTTTTTTTATTAGCCCAATCTCAGCTCTGGCTAATGACATATTCTGAAATACCCTGAAATATTCCCGAATTCCAATGTAAGGTTTAGAAGACTTCCCCTCAGATGATTAAATTTGTAAAGATATTAAACCGTGAAACTGACAGCTTGGCAGTGGAAAACGTCCATAAACTAAAGTAAGGGATCACTGTCACTAGAATAACGTTAAGCACAGTAAGCTGCAGGAGCAGGGAAGCTGAGGAAGAAGACTCTCACCATTTCTGCTGCTGGAGGCTGCCCCTAGGCCAGCTCGAGGATTAATCCTACTTCATTCTCTGGCACTTCTCGGGATGGTTTTTTGCTCTCTTTTCTCAAAGGATTGCCCAACTTTGCCTTGTGTGTGTCTGGTGCTGCCTGAAGGGGTCGGTCAGGGCAGAGATCTCCAAAGTCAGGAGCAGCAGCCAGTGACCTGCCTGGCAGCCCCAGAGCACGGGCAAAGCAGCTGGAATCCCTCTGCCAAGGAATGCCAAAAAAAAAAAAGAAAAATTAAAAAAAAAAGCAGCTCCCAGCTGGAGGTGTCACATCCCAAACCTGGGGATGTGGCTCTTTGCTGCTGAGTTCCCCGGGGTCTGGGCTGTGTGCCTGGGAGGGAATGAGCTTCCAGGTGTCCCTGGAGGAGTGCCAGCCTCTCTGGGTGCCTTTATCAGCCGGGAGGATCGGGTCCCTCCGTGCCACCAGCGGCTGCAGGGAGGGTTGATGTTCTCCCCTTCTCCTTCTAGCCCTGGCTATTGCTGAAAAGAAGGATCCCAACCGAGTCGAGAGGTGGGATTATCACTCCAGCTGTGCATTTTGCCCGTGGAGAACTTGGTGGTTAGCCATTTCCCTGAGTCTTCATCCATCTGGGCTCTGGCAAAGGGATGGGGTGCAGGGGCTTGGTTGCAGTACCAAGCCTGGGCAACAGCGGCTTTGAGGACGAGCAGGGACCCCCTCTGCCCATGCCCAGGGACTCACAGCCCAGTGGAATTTTGGGTTGAGCTGGTGAGGTGTGTTGCAGCTCCCCTGGGTGCAGGAATTGGGGACTGTCATTTTGGCTGCCCTTTCCTGCCTTCCTACCCTGCTTTCACACCCCAGGAGTCCTTTTGTGCTCACTGAACGCCACGGGAATGCACAGGGGCTGATCCTTCCCTCTCTGCCACCTCTTGGGATGCTTGGAGCAGCCCCCTCACACCGGGGGGGAAGTGCAGGGCTGGGTGCAGACCCGAGGGAGACGAACCACGGGGGCAGAATTTGGCAGGGATTTGACGCCTCTCTGCACAGGGCATGTGGCCCCAAGGGAAAGAAGCTCTTTCCTAAGTGACAAGCTCAGCCAGAGGATGCAATTCCCGTGAAACTCCTGCGGGTTTAGCAACAAGAAAACAGCACTGAGGATCACGTTGCTCTGTCTGGTATCTCCTGATTCCTGAGCAGGCCTGGCTTCTCCATCCCCTGTAACCCACAGAGCTCACTGAGGGGGTTATTTCAGCAATCGCTCGGCCTCTGATGTCCCCAGGCAGGGCCTGCAATGTCTTGCCTGTGTCACTGTGCAGCTGAGCTGGGTGAGGAGCCGGCCACTCTCGCCTTCCTGCTGTCCTTTCTGTCTCCATCCCACACGCAGGCTGAGGGGCTAAAAGCACCTGGAAGTGGTGATTTGAGCTGAGTCCAGCCTGCAGAAAAAGCCAGTGGCGTGGGGCAGCCGGGCAGGACAGAGGGAGATCAGGTCTGGCCTGATGGCAGGGCAAACCAGGAGATCTAAAGCATCCAAGGCAGGGATGGAGCTCTGACATGACCCCTCCTGTTTGGGGGAGGACTCTTCCCCTAAAATGCTTTTCCCTGAAAGCCTAAGGATTTCCCAAAGGCACCCTGATGCTTTTCCCAGGCAGGGGGTGGTAGGAGGCTACTTGTCCCATGCTGCAATTCCATCTGGGCTAGATCAGAATAGTCAGCAGGAGAGGCTTGGGGTGGGCTCCAAACCACACAAAGGGTTGTAGGCACCTGCTCCCTGTGGGCCTGCACGCTGCTGGGGCTGGGCAGTGCTCCTCGTGCCCCTGGAGCACCCACAGCCCTGCTCATCCCGCCCCGTTGTCCCCCAGGCGCTGCGGACAGGTGAGATGTGGCTGCTGCTGGTGGCCCTGTGCCTGGCCCAGGGGCTGGAAGATGCCATCCCAGATGCTGAAGCGTTCCACAACCCCGAGAGGTTCATGAACATCGTAAGTGCTGGGGTGGGGGGAGCAGAGCATTTCCCCACGGGTGCATGCACCCTCCCCAAGGGTGTCCTTACCAAGGAGCCAGCTCTGCTCACCCTTCCCTGCATCCACACCCAGCCTCTTTGGGGCTCTGGGGGCATCAAAAAATCTCCCACTGCTGTCACTTGGTCCAGCTTGAGCTTGGCCTCTCCCTGCTCTTCCTCCAGCTCCTTTGGGCGGAGGTGACACTGGGGGCCATGGGTGGCAGGAGTGGGTGAGGCTGGGGCAGGCACGGGATCACCCCCTGCCCTCACACCACTGTCCCTGCAGAGCCAGAAGATCATTTTCCACGGGTATCCCAGCGAGGAGTACGAAGTGATGACAGAGGATGGCTACTTCCTGAGCCTCAACAGGATTCCCCACGGCAGGGAGGACGCTGGGATCTCAGGTGGGCTCAGCCTCACCCAAGGAGGCACCAGCTGTGACCCTGGCACCTGCCCAGGTGCAAGAGGAAACAGTGGGAATAGCTGTGCCTTCAGGTTTGGGCAGCTGGAAGATGGATGAGGGGTTTCTTCCCGGCTCCTTTGAGCTGTCCCTGGGGATTCAGGAGCTCAGCGTTGTGTCTTGCTGCTCCTGAGATGGGGACCCAGCAAAGCCCTGGTGGCTCTGTCCCCGCAGCAAACCCCTGCTCCAAGGTCCAGGCTCAGGACTTGGAATGGCAGAAGCCCTCTAACACAAAAAAAAAGCATCAGGATAACCAGGGAATGAACAGGAGAAGTGAACGTTTAATGTGCAGGCCGCAGGAAACGGCATGGCCACGCGGGGTGGCGTTTTATCTCCGCAGGGGAAAGGTGTCTTCTTCTGCCACCTACCCACTCTCTCCTCCTTCAGGACCCAGGCCCCCCGTGCTGATAGTGCATGGGTTCTGCCTGGATGGTGGCGACTGGGTGGACAATTTGCCCAACAGCAGCCTGGCCTTCATCCTGGCCGACGCGGGATACGACGTCTGGATCGGGAACAACCGGGGCAGCAGCTGGTCCCGCCGGCACCGCAGGCTGTCCGTGGCCTCCGAGGAGTTCTGGGACTTCAGGTCAGGGGGGCCACCAGGCACAGGGCTGGGCTGCAGGGCCGCTGAGCCCCCGCTGCCCGCGGGAGGTTGGGAGGTGGGAATCTCCTCCAGGCCCTCCCTTTGCCACGCAGCTTCCACGAGATGGCCGTGTACGACCTCCCGGCCATGGTGGGCTTCATCCTGATGCAAACTGAGCAGGAGAAGCTGTTCTACGTCGGCCACGCTCAGGGCAGCTCCCTGGGTGAGTGGGGAGAAGGGGGAGAGAGCCGTGGGGCACCCCTGTCCATCCCAAACTGGACGCTGCTGGGAGCAGGGCTGCCCTGGCTGCTGTCCCTGCCTGCCCTTCTGCATGGAGGGGTCCTGCCCATCTATCCCGGGCTGTGCCGGCACCCAGGAGTGCTTTTTTTTTTTTTGTCCCACACCTCAAACACAGGGGTCTGGGCTGAGCTGTGTTGTGATCTCCTGCTGCTTTTCAGGTTTCATAGCCTTTTCCAGCTTTCCACATCTGGCCAAGAAAATCAAACTCTTCTTTGCCCTGGCTCCTCTGTACACCTTCCACCACGTCCGGGGCCCCGTGTTAAAGATAGCCTTTCTACCAGACCTGCTGCTCAAGGTACAGCAGGTGTCTGTGGGCTGGCACTCCCGAAATCCAGGGACTTCTGGCAACCCCTGCCCCCTGTGTTGCCGCTGCGCGCTGACCCCACGCCTGTGGCGGGGATGTCGGAGCTCCTGACGCCATTCCCAACGTTTCCTCGCGCTCCTGCAGGAAATATTTGGAACCAGAGAGCTGGTCCTGGTGCGGAGGAAGGAGAAGCTGCTCCTGGTTGAGAAGTGCAGCAGGCCGCTGGCAGCTGAAATATGTGCCAACAGGATCTTCCTCGTCGGAGGTTACGACAGGAGCAACCTGAACGTGGTGGGTGCTCTCGGTCCGGGTCACTCTCTGGGTTCTCCTGGACACCTGGAGAGAGTTAACGAGACACAAGAAGGAGTATGAACCCCCAAAATAAGGCGTGAGGGGCAGCGGATTTTTGGGGATTCCCTGCAGTGGTGTGGGGGTGTCAAACCCAACGGAGTCTTTGGTAAGAGAGATTCACTTGTGGTCTCGTCTCTTAGGGAAAGAAAGCTCTTGCATCATTTTTTAGCTGACACGCAACAGGTTTGCAGAGGAAAATAACCAAAGAATGACTGGAGCGGTTGTATTTCCATTTTAAGATATTGATTCAGTGGCTTACCTTTGAAAGCTGCTTCTAGCTCTGAGCAGAATAAAGCTGCTAAAGAATAAAGAGCGTATAACTTTTATATCACAGTTATAAGACAGAATGTTTGAGGTTTTTTTGCCTAGACAGATTTTCATCCTTCCCAACTCACTCAGACAATACTTCCTTTTTCCCGTAGAGCCGACTGGATGTGTACTTATCTCATTTTCCAGACTACACATCAGTAAAAAATCTCCTGCACTGGGGACAGGTAGAGACTCTGATTTTACAACCACTTTAACTTTTCTTTCTTTTAATCTGCGAAGGCGGTATTTTCAAATGCTGCTTCATTTACCCTGCAAACAGGTAAAGGAGGGAGAATCAAAGAGAATCAAAGCCAAATAATAAAAGGGATTTTTAAGCTGCTGCACACCTTTTTGAGGTGTCTCCAAAGCCACAGCTGTCCGGGGAGGATGGGGTGCTGATCCAGGGATGATTAATCCCAGAGGGATTAACCCTTTCCCTCTGCCTTCCAGACCGCAAAAACCGCGGAGTTCAAGCAGTTCGATTACGGACTGAGAAACATGGAGAAGTACAACCAGGTGAAGGGGTTGGGGCTGGCTGAGATGGGGACGGGGATCCCACCCCACCCGTCAGAGCCCCCGGATCACGGGATTGCTTTTCCCCTTCCCAGCTGAGGCCGCCCTTTTACCGGCTCGAAGCCATGAGGGTGCCGGTGGCCCTGTGGAGCGGGGGCCACGACTGGGTCACCCCCCCTGAGGAGATCCAGCGTTTGCTGTCCCACCTCACCAACGTGGTGCACCACGAGCACTTCCCCGACTGGAACCACTTCGACCACCACTGGGGCCTGAACGCCCCGCAGCGCTTGTACCGGCGGATGGTGGCCCTGATGGAGGAGAATCTGTGAATCCACCCGCGAATCCACCCGTGAATCCACCCGTGAATCCACCCACGTGGTGCCCCGGGATGGAGGAGCCGCCCAGTCCCCACGTGCCTTAGGGTTTTTGTGAGGGATGCCCCGCTTTAAAATGTTCCCCGTGCCCGTCTCCGCACCGATTTAGCGCTTTTAAACGCAACGCTGTGATTGCTGCCCGCCCTCTGTGTCTGTAGAGATTGCAATAAAGTCTTGCACCGCAGCCAAGCTCCAGCCCTCAGCCTGCTGGGCTTGCTGGGTTTGCAAGAGATCGGCCGTGCTGGGGTTTTCTTTCAGCTTCTGTGGGCTCAGAGCAATCCAAGAGTGGAATTTTACTCCAGGGATGGAGCACGTGCTGTGGTGTGTGGGTTTAGGCACAGGAGGGGAGGAAAGTGACCTCGTGGCAGCCCCTGGTGGAAAGAGGGCACAGCTGGCAAAGGGCAGAGAAGGAGGAGATTCTCCTCACCAGATCCTCCTCCCTGCGCAGAGCAAAGTTCAAAAACCGAACTGCTGGTGATGAAAGGTGCAAGGAGAGGCTGAGCCCTTTCTCTCCTCACAAATCCACACGGCCGTCCCTCTCCAGTCACGCTGTTTCTTGCCAAGCTTTTCTTGCTCATCCTGTTTAGCTCCTTACTGTTGAAATGAAAAAGAAAGTCACAACTAGAGGAATAGATTTCAGCCGCTCTGTTTACCCTGGAGGGGTGGACTCGTGACTGACTCTCCGGAATCAAAGCTAGAGTATTTTTTCCCTACATTTGTGCTGCATTAAAGAGGGCAGCAATTGGTAGTGCCGTGACTTAGTTTCAGGTTCTGGGGACATCTGGCAAGGCTGAGGATCTCACTTTCTGGATTCCACCTTATCAGCAGGACTAGTCAGGGAAAACCCCTGGAATCACCCAAGCCAGCTGGTAGGAGCAGAGCAGCCCGGCACCAGAGTGGATGAGCCCTCTGCACGAGCCTTTCCCCTTGCCAGGGATGGGAATGGCAGAGGATTGCCAGGAGTTGGCACCGGGGAAGACCACCTTCATCAAGCAGTGACCAGCACTGAGCTATTTCTCTCTTGTCAGCAAACTCCAGGACTCTGGAGAAAAACCTCGGGGTGAAAACCTGACCAGGTGGATGAGGGGAAACAGCAACTGCAGGCTTTCCAAGGAACAGACACCAGCATCTCCCCACCTCCCTGATGACTGCCCAGCCAGCTGAGCCACTCGTCAGGTGTGGTGGCCAGTGCTCAGCCTAGCAGCCCCATCCACGGGATTAATTTATTCTGTTTATTGCATATTATTTGTGGCAGACCCATCTCTGTACTACACATGCTGGCCAGCAGTTGTTTGTAGAGTTGTGCAGGATTCTGCCTGCAAGTCCCTGCACGTGGCAGAAGACACCCACGGCAGAAGGTTTTAGGACCTCCAATCCAAAGAAAATAAAAAATGCCGACGGTCCGGGCGGATTAAACCCCAGTGGGATTAATTTGCAACCTCTGCATCCCCCGCCTTTTAATAGACAGATAAATATGTTTAAAGGATAAAGCGTTGCTCTCTAACCCAAGCTTGACGTCAGCCGAGCAGCTTGTGGGGCTGCCAAGCTGGGCTCAAAGCATCGATCCTCGTCAGGAAGGCGTCTGCTGGTGCCACCAGCACCAGCCACAACGCCGAGCCCAGCTCAGCCTCTGCAAGGGAATTCCACCCCCTGGCCTGCCTCTGAGGAGGGAAAGGAGAAGGATCCACCTGGATCCTCGGTCCACCTGTAGATTGCCAAACAAGAGGTTGAGGAAAAGCCAGGAGTTGGCGCACGGGCTCGGAGGGGTTTGCAAAACACAGTGCTGAGGCTGAGGAGGGTGGATCACGTCTGGGTTTGAGGCTGCACCTTCAAACAACACACTCCAAGTGCCTTTTCCAAGTGGAAGGAAGCCAGGCTCCTGTTGTTCCACCCACAAAACTGGGAGGAGCTGTACAGATGCTTTATATTGCTTCCCAATCCTGCCACAGAAAAATCGATGGGGATCAGAGAAGCTCAGCAGCCCAGGGCCAGCAGGTCTGGCTGTCACTGGTGCCACATCAAACCTGGCTTGCTCCCCCAGGAGCCCACGAGCCCCGTGGCAAAAGGCTGAGAGCCCGGGGTCTCCCCTCTGTACCCTGCCGACCCCAGGGGATGATCTGGGGGTTCTTTACTCATTTGTTTCTACACCTTCTGGGTCCTGCCACGTGCCCCGAGTCTCATCTGCAAATGTCTCCCGCTGCTGGCGGCAGATTTGTTTTCATTTCAGCCAGGATTTGGGTCACAGCTTCGTTTCAGGGTTTTGAAAGGGAAAGAAAATAGTTAGGCACAGCAAAAGGAGACAAAGCCATCAAGGAAAAACCCTTTTGTCCCCGTGGCAAAATACCAAGTGAAGCTGAAGTTTTAGATTTCTTTCTTTTTTTTTTTTTTATGCTTTGGGAAAATTGTTTCTGCAGAACTGGAAAGAGACTTTTAAAAAACCCCCAAAAACAAACAAACAAACAAACAAACAAACAAACAAACAAACAAAATCAGAGGAGATGTGTTTAAACAGGATTAACTTAAGCAAGAATTTGTACTACAGAAAGATGCTTAGAGAATCTCTTAAAGACAGAAAAGCAAACAATATCCAAATCCGATAATCTGATCACCCGATAAAATTTACAAGCAATTTTCTTAGCAGAGAGAAGAGTATTTACTGGAAATGGACTGTCTTGAACAAACTGAATAAACAGATTAGGTGAAGAGCATTACCTAAAAAGACAATTTTGCAGAAATCTTCTTGGAATGAGGCGGAAGCGACACACTCGGGAAGAAAAGCGGGTGAAAAAAGGAACTAAATCACGGATTATTTACTGCAACCAACGAGGCTCCGCGGTGCTCCAGCAAACTGCGACGAGCCCGAGCTTCTTCTCATAAATAAAAGGCATTAAATTTTCATTTTGCTTGCCCTTCGGAGGAGAAAGGCTTAGGACAGGACGGTGGGGGAAGCAGCAGGGGAACAAACACGGCACGGCTGTGTCACTGCCGGTGGCTTTGCCCAGAGTTCCCTCAGGAATCTTCTCCCCAGAGGCCACTGCAGTGGTCAGTGAGGCCAGCACGAGGACCACCCAGCACCAGGGAGGAGTTCTCCATCCCTCACTTCTTCCAAGCAAATTATGGCCGGGAATTCTGTTTGTGAAAATAGCCCAGGGCCACACTTGGAATAGCGAATTTATTTTCTGGCGCCCACCCCCAAGCCTCTGACTGATGTACTCAGCTTTTCAGGGCGATGCGGATCTTCCAGAACATTTTAAAGGAAGCACGACAGACTGAGAATCTGACCCTACTCCAGGGCATGATTTTGAGTAATTTATCCATGAAATATTGCTTTGCCTCGCAGCTGGATTCTCCCTCCCTGAAAGAAGCTGATTCCTCTGGTGGCTGCACCGCTGGCACGCTCATCGAGATTTTCCTGATGAGCCTCGGGATTTTGGCGGACAGAAACAGCCAAAATTTTTTTACTGCTGTAAAATAACTGCCCTTCCTTCAGGCTAAAGAAAATAATCGTCAACACATCACGGCACCTCTGAGATCACCACTCAATCTTATGATCAAAGCCTCTCTGATAAGCCCTAAGGCATAGGCAGCTTGTGAATACCCTAAGCTCCTTTCTGTTTGGATTTTACACATTCTGCACCAGAATCACACGCTGGACCCTCTGATTTGCAATTTCTCTTCAGGATTTATTAATTTCTCACCTCCTGGACACTGAAAGGGAAAAAAAAAGAAAGCCCACACCCAGCCACATTAAAAATGTGATTAATTATGATTTTTATTGAATTCAAACCCACTAGTACTCTTTTTTCTCTAGGGAGATGTCCTTCCAGTACCTGAAGAGAGAAAGATGGAAAGAACAAACAAACAGGGATGGAGGGACAGGACACAGGGAATGGCTCCCAGTGCCAGAGGGCAGGGCTGGGTGGGATATTGGGATCCAGGAATTGCTCCTGGCAGGGTGGGCAGGCCCTGGCCCAGGGTGCCCAGAGCAGCTGGGGCTGCCCCTGGATCCCTGGCAGTGCCCAAGGCCAGGCCGGAGCCTGGGGCTGGAGCAGCCTGGGACACTGGGAGGGGGATGAGCCTTAAGGTCCCTTCCAACCCAAAACATTCCAATTCTGTTTTTTTCCTTCAAGAGATCTGTTGGATCTCTTTCTGGTCCACCTTGATGGTTTTGAGCATAACAGTGCCAGACTCGAGACAGCAACAATGAGCTTTGTGTTATTGATGAAGACACATGAAGAAAAAAAAAGAAAAAAGGAAAAAAAAAAAAAAAAAAAGGAAGTGGAAAAAGGAAGAGAGTGCAGTGCCAGCCAGGAATAGCACAAAGGCTCCTCTCTCCACCCTGTCAGTGCTCCAGTTGAAAACAGCCCATTTTAATCAACTACATTCAGGTGGTCCAGAGAGAGAGAGAGACAGTTCCAAATCCTCTAGAGACAGCGCTAATCGTATGAGAAAAATCAGAAAATAAAAGGCATGGTACGAAACAAACCCGGCACCCTTAGGGATGCTTCTTCATGATGTCGAGGATTTCCCGGTACAAAACCTCGGTGGCGTCGAGGCCCAGCACGAAATCCAAGTGGTTCCAGTGGGGAATCATCTTGTGGTGGACCAGGTTCTTGACCTGGGGCAGGAGGAGGGCGGTGTCCCGGGGGTCAGCCAGGCAGTCCTGGCCCGCGTTCCAGATGGCCGTGGGCACCTCCATGTGCTTCACCTCGTAGAAGGGAGCCCCGGTCTGAGGAGATGGAAATTGGGGTGTCACAAGCAGGGGGTGCAGAGGAATCGTGGCTTTTTGGGAATGGAGGGGGATAAAAGCCAGAACTCCTTTCCTCTAGAAAGGAGAGAAACTTCGCCAGGCGTGCTACAGTTCAGCGAGTTAATTGAACTGGAATGAATTAGCAAAATTCATTCTGGTTCTGACACTACAGGCTTTGATTTAGTGCTGTTGGGAGGAGGATGGGCTGGGGACCTCCACAGGTCCCTTCACCAGCACTTCCTTCAGCCCAGTGACAGCAGGGAGGTGCTTGGAAACAAGTTTCTGAAATGAAAACGTTTCTGGAGGGTTGTTCCAGCTCCACACCCTGAGGACTCGCCATGAGGTGATTTGTCAGAAGCATCCCTCATAACCTGCAGTGTAATTAATCCAGGTAAGATGCATGCTGCTTTCTGAACAAATTTTTGTTTGTTTGTTTAATGAAGAAAGCAGGTTTTTTTTTTCTTTTTTTTCTCTTTTTTTTCTTTTTTTTCTTTGTTTTCTTTTCCAAGGTTTGGCCACTATTTTTAAAAAAACTTTTTCTAATATTCAGCCTGATGTAACTTGAGACCATTTCCCCTTATCCTATGAAAAGTGCCTAATTGGAAGTGTTTTATTCCGTTTAAAAGGTACTTGCAAAACAGAGCTGAGAAGGGAAAATGCTGTCATTCCAAGCAGAGATGCTGGCTTCCAGCTTGTGAAGAGAGGAATGCATTAAGAGGAGACCCACCAGGCAGGGATGGGAAGAGAACAGGGAAAGGGAAGCCACTGGAAGCACCTCACCTGTCTGTAGTGAAGGCTGTTGTACATGTGCCCCCCGTCAAAAGCTCTCAGTGCCCCACCGTGGACTCCCTGCAGCAAATTCAGACATGCAATGGTCTAAGTGAAATCACAGCTCTGTGGGGGGAGCAGTCATCCCTCAAAAGTCAAACCTCAAAAGTCAGTTTTCCTCACAGAAAAAGGCAGGGTTTTCCAAGTGTGTCTCACAGGTCTGGCCCTGGGCCCAGCACAAGAAATTATTGCTGTGATTTTGGACAAATGGACAGAGATTATGCTTCTAAAGTTTGTGGATAATAGCAGGATGAGAAGAAATTAAAAGGTTCTGGAAAAGGGGTTTAGAACTCTAAATACTCCTCGTGGGCTGGAGAATTGGCCTGAAATGGCCCAGTCAAGGCTGGAAGGAGCCTCTGAACATCTCTTGTCTAACTGGAGCAGGACTATCAGCAATACAGAGTCGAAGTGGCCGTGGCTTGATCCCTCCACTGGGGAGCAGCACTCCAGAAAATAATCAGCTTTATTGGTAATGAGCTTAATTGGCTGCTGTCCAGATCCATCTCTGCCACAGTCTGACCACTGACGGCACTCGGGCTGCAGGGCAAGAGTGGAGCTGGTTTGAAACAAGACCCTGGAATGTGCCTGCCATGGATCCTCAGCTCCAAGTGCTTCTCTTTGGCAGATTCCCCTCCTTCGGGGCCGCTCGCCTCAAAAAATCTGCCGGGAGTTTCGCGGAGTGGGGAGAGCAAAACCAGCAGAGATCTGACAGAGGGGACAGCACAGCAGGCTGCCCACAAGGGAGCAGTGACACTGCTTTTGGCCCAGGAAGGAGCCTGGGGAGGTTTACCTGCAGCCAGTGGATGATGTTCTGGACTGAGGAGCCCGCCGGGGTGTGTCCCGTGTACACATCGAATCGGCTCTGCAAGGAACACGAGCGCATTTCGCGACAAAAAAATTCACCAAGGATTCACAAAACGGGGCATTGCCAAGGCTGTGGCCTTCAGAAAGACCCTCTGCAGATCCACTGCCACGCACCATGTTTGTGTTCTTCCAGTTAAACCCGAAAACCATAGCCAAGATGTGCTTGCAGACCTTCGAGCACACGCAGAACTTGGAGAGGATCAGCTCCCCCAGGGCTGTGTGGGGTAGGAAATCCCTGGTGCCAAACAGCTCCTGTAAAATTGCAAATGTATCCATCAAACAGGAGGTCAGGTCATGCTTTTCCCCAAAGCACCACCACTTTACAACCTCTATTTTGTCCCCATATTAAGGTGCCCATAGTGAAGCCTCCCTTGCACCCCTTTAAATGCTTCTCTTCCTTGTTCCTCATGGGCATGACTTCTTACATCTGTTATGCTCCTTACATATGTTATTCATGGCCTTTATTCATCAATGCTTTGGACCTAATTCTGCCAGAACATTCTGGGGAGTGAGTTCAGGGCAGAACTGAAAGGTTCTGCGGTGTTTTTCTTCATCATGAAAACAGACTGAGTGCAGAGCCCCCCTTTTTGTAAACGACTCAAAGTAATTTGTTGATAATCTCACAATCCCTACGAGAAACATTCTGGCCATGCAGGACATAGTGCAGACCAACCTTAAGCCCAGAGTCAGAAAAGAATGCAAGTTTTCTAAAGGGGCTCCGAGAAAATATCACCGTGGTCACAGGTGAAAGAGCGAAGAACACCTTGATTTTCTGAGCCAACTGGGGCATGGTGGAAAAGGCTATAAAACCTGGGGAGGAGGGGGTGGGGAGAAAAAAAGAGAAAAGGTTTAGTCTTTCAAGCCACTCACGCACATGGTTTAATTTCAGTGAGTAATTTTACAAATCTGACAGGGGATGTCGAATTCTCGTGCTCTCATCCGAAGGACCCACTCACCTATCGTGGTGCCTTGGGAATGGCCAATATAATACAGCTTTTTTTGTCCTGTTTTCTGCTCAATGAAGTTGATCATGGCTGGGAGATCGTATTTAGCCATCTCATCGAAGCTGCAGAAGGAAGAGCAGACATCCTGCTCAGAGGGGCAGCATCTACAGCCATCACCAGCAAACCCCAAACCAGCAGGGAGGGCAGGGCCGCCCCACAAACTCCTTCACCCTGCTGAGTTTTCCCATGGGGTTTTCACTCAAATTCTCAAGAGAGTTCTGAGAGCCTCAAACCCTTTTACCTGAAAGCCCAGAATTCGTCCTGTTGGGCAGTCAGGACCTGGTGTCTCCTGGACCAGGTGTTCCCTCTGCTGTTCCCGATCCAGACGTCGTAGCCGGCGTCGGCGAGGATGAAGCCCAGGCTGCTGTTGGGCAAGTTGGTGAGCCAGCTGCTGCCTTCTCCGAGGAGACCATGCTGCAGGAGGACCACGGGTCTCACACCTGCAAGACAGGCAGCGTGATGACTCTTTGTTAAAAATTATTATTATTTTTTATTTAAGGCTTTTTGTCACCTTTTGAGGCAGTTCATGAAGTGTTCTCCCCACGGCAGCCAAAACCTGTGGAGGTTTGTGTCGGTGCTCCTCTAAATGTTGTTTAAAAAGCAGGTTTGATAAGCTGCACTGTTATCTTGGCCTTTATCCCCAAAATCTCGGGGGGTGTTGGCAGAGCTTGGGCTGCCCGAGGAGCTCTGTAGGCAAACATGGAAGAGCCTGGGGATGTGATATGAAAAATGCAACTTTCATGGATCTAACCCTCCCCCCTTCCCGGTTACCACCCCTCACAGGAGAAGAGGATTCCCTGGAGGCTCCTCAGGGAGTACCAAACCAGTCTGCTGACCCACCGGATGGCTGCAGGAGCACATTTTGGGGGCCAGGCTCTGGAGAGAACCCAAGGTGTGCCACCAGGACGGGCGGGCTGCCTCTCGCTGCTGGGATTGCAGCCTGATACAGTCAGGGGTTCACAGAGGGTGAGGGAACACGCCTGGCAAGGCATCAGCCTTCCTGACAAATTCTGGTCCATCAAAACTGATGCTACGGTGTGCCCAAGCCATGAAGAAACCCTCTTGCACAAGCCCTGACATCCCAGTGAAGGGCTCAAGGCATGCGTGGTCCTGTGTGGCGCCAGTTTTACCTTGGCACCCGGCATTTCCTCTCCCGTGAGGAATTCTGTTTAGCTGAAGGATGTAGCCATCTTCTGTCACCACACTGTACTCCTCGCTGGGGTAACCCCAGAAGGAGACCATTTCACTCTGCAACAAGAGGAAAGGCAGCATTTTTTTCCAAGGCTCCTGGGAGGAAATGCCTGGATGTGGTATTGAGCTGAAATGATTTAATTGTGGCTGTTTCCCGGGCGCTTCCCGCCCCAGCTCCGAGCGTACTTACGATGTTCATCCCTGCTTCTGGATTCTTAGGAAATGGGGAGCTCAAGAGGCATTCTCCTGATGCCATCCCGTGGAACACGGACACCAGAGCGAGAGCCAGCCACATCCTGGAACAACACACCCACAGAATCAGTGCCAGGGAAAGCAGGGGCCACGTCCAGCCAGGGACGGGGAGATGAGGGCAGGGAAACAGCCCGGGTGGGACTCAGACTCAGTCTGGTGGCCTGCATGACCACTTAAAAGCCTTAATGCACGTGGGGTGGCTCAGGAAACACGTCTGAGTGGGGAGGTTTCCAGGGAGGTGGGACAGACTTTCGGGAATTCCAGTCAGAGGCGAGGCAACAATCGCTCTGCACACCTCTGGGAACTGCGAGAGGTTAAAATCACAGAATCTCGGGGTGGTTTGGGTTGGGAGGGACCTTAAAGCCCCTCTCATTCCAACCCCATTCCACTACCCCAGGTTGCTCAGACCTCCATCGAGCCTTTCCAATGGACAAAGGACGCAGGGGGGTGTTGCTTGTCCTGTCAGTGACCGTGCAGTGCCAATTCTCCGGTCTCTCCTGCAGGAGAGGAGGGGGTGGCCAAGAGGGAGAGCCCTGTCCCATCACCACTGCCCAAACCTTGCCAGGAGGGAAAGGAAGGATGAATAAGATCCAGCACTGCCTTCCCTCCCGGAATAGAAAGAAAAAAAAAAAATAATGAAAAGAAAAATCTCTAATCGCTTGCCCTTGTCCTCGATCACGGTATAAAAGACAAGAATCTATTTAATTTAATTCAGAGAAGGACGTTTTAAAGTGAAAATCTGTATGGAAAATGGGGAGAGATGTATCTCCCAGCAGACCTAGATGTCCCTCAGTGATACTGGGTTTAACACAGCTTAAAAACCCCCCACTCAATGTGCTGGAGACTGCAGCTGCCACGGGAGGTGGTGGATCCAGGCAGATGGGAACAGCAGGTTTGGCACACACTTATGGGCAGGAGGAATTGCAGATACTGAAAGGTCTGGGCAGGATTTTTCCCTCCAACAACCGTAACACTGGACACCACAAGGAAAATGGGGCTGCCTCTAGAACCGAGCCAGCAAATGAGATTTTGATCCCCTGCTCTGAGGCTGTAGGTGCCGTGAGCGCCGTTCACAGCCACGTTTTAGACCTGGCTCTACCCATGCTTTTCTCATGCTCACCTGTCCAGAAGTGAAGGCAGCCAGCCCAGCTGAGAGGTGGCACAGCTCCTGCAGGAGGAGATGTCAGCCCCTGGAGAGGATGGGCAGCGCAGGGAAGAGGAGCCCAGCCCGGAGGAGATGGAGATGGGGCCCACGGCAGTGTTGTCACCCCTGGCTGGTGCACGGAGCAGTGCTCTGCATCCCTCTGACACAGCCCTATTTGAACTGGCTGCAGGGTGGGGTGGCGAGTGTAAACACCCTGGGATACAGGACATAGAAATCGTTAGGTAACACCGCAGTTTAGAAAGTGCAGTCCCCCAGAATTTGTTTGTGGAGGCTGGTTAAATACCGTTTAGGCAGAGCTAAATAACTGTGGATGTTTGGAGGTGATGTCCATTGATAAGGTGGTTTAATTGGTATTGCTGAAGAAAGTTTCCAGCTTCCCATTTCAGTGGTGGCTCTATTTATTTATTACAAGAGACATAATTAAGTTATTGCAAGGAAAGATCAAAGCCTAAAATGGATTTTCCGTAGTTGTGGTTTACAGATGATGATGATGCATCTGGTTATACAAAGATGCCACATGTGAGATGGAGATTAAATCCCAGGCAACAGGCTGAAAACATCTGTACTGGGTCAGGCTGGGATGGAGCTCCCTTTCCTCATAGCACAGGGATGGGACGCAGCCAAGTTGCCTTGTCTGTCCCTCCACCCAGTTTTCTCACTTCTGATCTCCACGGTTCCCTCCACCTGCCCCACTTTGGGGCGGGGATGGAGCCGTGTCAGCCCACCACAAACGTCCTTGTCCTACACAGGAAGGTGTGAGGGGTACCCAAGTGCCTTATCCTACAAGTGTCCTGCCAACAGGGAGAGTTATCTCCCTCCATCACCCGTGCCAGGCCCGAGGCTGCCTCCTGCCCTTCCTTCCTAGATTGTTTTTGCTTTGGAAATTGTGGTGAAAGGTCAGTAGGGAAAGGTGTCTTCTGTCTGCCAGCCTGGAACAGGCCTGAGACGTGGCCAAGGCGTGCACCTCGATTTGTCACTTTGTCCCACTTGGACAAACACACAGTGGAACAGGGGTTTGTAATTCAGAGGTTTGGTGGTTAAGGGTGACTTTTTTGGGGGCAGTACTGAAGGCACACTACACTGAGTCAGACACCTCTGGCTTTCACCTTCTGAGCAAACAGATCATGGAAAACTACACTCCAGGGAAAGAAAGGGCAGAGCAGCTCTGGTCACACTCATCTGGAGGCACTGGAAGGGGCAAGATGAAGGCTGCACCCAAAAAGAGTCCCGTAGCCCTTGAAGAGCGGGACACTGTTGTATGAGGACCCCTCCGGTCCCATGCAGCTCCTGCTGGGGCACCAACACTGTAGAGGCTGAATGGGACCAAGGAGAGTCCCTTGAACTTCATTGCACGGCCAGACCCTGTAAACTCAGCTGCATCCACCTCCTGCTGCAGGCTGGCTGGCCTCTATGGATCATCTCCCCATCCCTCTCACCCGGCATTCCAGTGGCATCCCGATGTCACCTCCCTGGCGCCAAACAACAGGGGGGACAGCAGCCAGGTGGCCCCCTTGGCCGCTCCCGTGGCCCAGGCCGGGCTCTGCACCCTTGCAGGGGGGGCACGCTGCTGGCTCGGACCCAGTTTGGTGCCTGCCAGGTCCCTTCCAGGCTGGTGTGCCGCAGCTCCGGTCGGTGTCCCCGTGCCCTGCCCTCATCAGGGCCACCTGCCACCAGCACATACTTCAGGTAGGTGTTTAGCCCGAAAGCAGGAACGTGTCACGCATCCAAATGTGACATCCAAGTTCTCAGCCAGTTCCTGCAGCCCTCTCTTGCATCACTCCCGCTTTCTTTTGCTGGCAGTCCCCACGTGTTCATCAGGTGAGCGCAGAGCTTTTTCCATTGCAGGGGAAATTTCAGCACTACCCATCGTGCCCACGTTTAACCATCAAGTTTTCTGTAAAGTTACTGCCTGGCGTTCTGTCTTAGCTCTCGGTGTTCCTCTTTTGGCCTCAGCTCTTTAATTGTGATGATGTCTTAATACTCTTCTACGTCTAATAGGTGTGGAAAGCGTTCAAAGGAGATGATGGGGAAGGGTCTGGAGGGCTACATGGGGCTGGGGGCACTGGGTTTGCTCAGCTGGAGCAGAGCACATCTCTGAGGTCACACCTCCCCAGGGGCTGCAGCTCCAAGCTCTCGGACAGGGACAGGAGCCAGGGAAGGGCTGGAGCTGTGCCAGGAGGGTTTAGGGTGGAGAGCAGGGAAAGGCTCTTCCCCCACAGGGTGCTGGCACTGCCCAGGCTCCCCAGGGAATGGGCACGGCCCCGAGGCTGCCAGAGCTCCACACAGGGTGGGAGTGTTGGGGTGCGTGTGCTGGGCCAGGAGTTGGACTGGTGAGCCCCTGGGTCCCTTCCAACTCAAAATATTTTATGTTTCTGTGACTCTGACTCCTTTCCTACCTGCTTCTACCTGCAAGGGGCTCTGCTGAGCTCGCCGGCACGCTGAGCTGGCAGTGAGAATCCAGGCAGCCACTCCTTGGGTGCCACCTCAAGCTCATCTCCCAACACATTCCGTGGCCGGTGGGCCAGATATTTATAGGGTTTGAGAAATCTCCTTTTCACAAAGACACAAGCAAGCAGTGACAATCCCCTGCCCAGTACAGCCCCACGGCTCCTCTGGGAGAGAGCAGAATCTGGAGGGAGGGATCCACAGCAGGCAGGGAAGAGGACAGGGCGGCAGCTCTGCAGGAGGTGCTGAAGAGGGGACAAAACCTCCTGAGGCTTCTTTCCAGGGTGATGGTGTCAAGAAGGAAAAACCTCCCATCAAATGGGCATCTACAGCTGTAAACCTGTACATGTTGGACGGTCAGGGACACAGTCAATCTTTTATTTTTCTTTAAAAAACAACCCCCAAACCCAGACCGAGCACACGTCCTCGTCCGTGAGTGCCCCGCAGTGCACGGGAAGGGGAGAGAGGAGCTCCCACCTCTCTCCAGGAAGTGCCCTGAGGTCAGCTCGGAGCTCCCTTTGAAGGTGAGCATCACCAACACCTACCTGCCTGTGCCTCGGGCACGAGCAGCCCTTGCTAAACGCCTCTGCCAGAGCGTGGGGTTCTGGTGTCCCCCATACCACAACGATCCTATCAGAGGTTTTCTGGAACACCTTCTCCCTACCCACGCAGCTGGGTAAGGATACCCACCCAAATCCTTCCCCCCCTCCTCCAGCTGCCCACTCGCAGGGCTCTCTGGCTGGGAGTTTGTTTTCCCGAGGCCCAGGCATGGCACGCGATGCCACCACCCCTCAGCACTATTTGCTCCAGGCCCAGCATCCCGCTTTCCCCACATCCAGCCACGGCACCTTGCAAAACACCGGCCGGCTCTTGGAGAGGATCCACCAGCACCTCCTGGGAGGGAGGTGTCGCAGCTCCGGCTGGGCAGCTCCTCCAG
>VWZN01012380.1:235840-251587 GCA_013396955.1 Regulus satrapa | reverse complement strand
GAGCTGGCGGGGCCGCGGCTCAGGTGAGACCCGCCCCGTG
Organism: Regulus satrapa; assembly: GCA_013396955.1. NCBI lineage: Eukaryota > Metazoa > Chordata > Aves > Passeriformes > Regulidae > Regulus > Regulus satrapa. Next base: position 251,547 of record VWZN01012380.1, on the reverse strand, counting down.
CTGCCGCCATCCCCATCCCCATCGCCATCCCCATCCCCATCGCCATCCCCATCGCCATCCCCATCCCCATCCCCATCCTGGAAGAAGGGGTGGGAGATGCCGCCGTGCCCCGCCCCGTCCCTTGAGGAAGGGCACGGAGGTGTGAAGGAAGGCGCGGGGATTCAGCAGGTGGCTGGGGAAGTTCGTGCTGGTGTTTGCGGAGCTTTTTAGGGAGGTGCCGTGTGTGTTCCTCTGCTGACAGCTCCCATCACAGGCAGCCTTGCTCTCAGGCCCGAGGCAGAGTTCGTTCTTTTTTTTTTTCTTTTTTTTTTAATTATTATTATTGCTGCGTTTGTGCCTTGAAATGCATCTTGAAGTCCAGCTCTTGGCTCCGGTTGTGGGAGCGAGTTTTCATCGCCGCGTTGTTTCTTCCTCTCAAGCTTCTACGAGGAGCTGGTGTCTCACGGCGTCCTGGAGCCCCTGAGCGCTCCCGTGGAAGGGATGGTGGTGAGAGAAGGCTCCCGCAACTACGTGGCACCCCAGGGCATCTCCTCGGTGGTCAAGTACTACTTGGAGCAGTCAGGTAACGCTTTCGGATGCCTTGGTGTGCAGGGCAAGGTTTGAATGGTGGCGTTTTCCGCGGTGCCTTTGAACGAATTTAAATCCCTGATGAGGATGTTTGATTTCCCTGTCGCTTTGTGCGTGTCTGTGAATTTCCAAGCCCTGCAGGTGATAAAAAGTCTCTGTGCAAATAGAACACGTGCTGTGTAACTGGGGGGCAGGGGGGTGAGCTAGGACCACCCTGCGTTTTTGGGGAAAGGATGGGAGCCTGCTGCATGGAGAGTCCTTTGGAAAAGGGGTTTAAACTTTCTGACTCCTACCTGAGGCGTCATGTGGCAGAACCACATGTACGATTCAGTGACTAATTTAACCCTGCTTACAAAAGTTTGAGCCTTGAGAGAAGTCAAGCATTGGTCCTTTCAAGCTGTTGTTTTAATTTTTTTCTTCTTTTTTTTTTTTTTTGAATCGGCTATTTTTAAACCCCTAATCTTGTAAATAACCAGCTACGTTCCTGCCCTCTGGCAGTGGGAAGCCGTTCCCCCTTGTCCTGTCACCCCATCCCTTGTAAATAACCCCTTTTCCCTGTGGAATTCCCTGCTCCATGCGTTTGGCTGCTGCTTTTCACCCCCCCCGCAGGTGCAGCCGTGTCCTATGAGCAGCACGTGACTCACATCTCTCTGCGGGATGGGAGGTGGGAAGTCTCCAGGAAAGAGGGACCCCCGGAACTGTTCGATGTGGTAATTCTCACCATGCCCGTCCCACAGATTCTCCAGCTGCAAGGTGACATTGTGAACGGTGAGTTCAGGAATCACAGATGTCTGATTTTTTAAAATAGCATTTGAGCAGCTCGTGGGGAAAAAAAAAAAAAACACAAAAAAAAATCCCACACTCGGCAGTCTGAGCTGCTTAATTATTCCGTCAGGACGGGTGGAATTCCATTCTCATGTGGAAAATGACGAGAGGTGGGTAATTCCAAGGCGTGTGGTGTGTGAGCAGCAGCACCTCCTTGGCAGCATAAATATCTAAATGGATGAGTCAGTTTTGGATCTGATCTTTAACTTTCTTGCTGGCTTCCAAAGCAGGGCTTTGTTTTGTGCAGCTTGCAAATAGTTACTGAATTGGATGAGTTCTCTTGAGCGTTTCTGTAAAGAGAATTGTTTTCATTACAGCCTCTGGTTTTAAGCTTTGTGCATATGTAGGTAAATATTCTGTAAGAGCAGGACTTTAGTGTGCTGGTTGCTGCTTCACGAGGCCTCCAATTTCCTCTGTTCCTTTACCCTGGAAAATCACGGTGGGTCTGGCCCATTACTGACGTGGTCTGGTTAATAGTGAAAGAAATAAAAATACAATAAGACACAGTATAGAAAATAGAAGAGAAGAAAAGCAGAGGGAGTGGAGGTGGTTTTTTTGAGTCTTCCCGAGATTCTGTTAGTCTGCGTCTCAAGGCCTTCCCCAGCTGGCACTGGTGTCTGCTCAGATTGTTTTTCTTGGGGTAATTAAATCCTTTCTTGTCCAGAAAGCAGGCAGCTCCCCTTCAGGAGGTGTGATTAAGGTGAACAGTTTGTTTCGCTTGCTCCTGGCAGAGCTGGAGCTGCTGGATGCTTCCCACAACATCCTCTCTTCACATTCTAAGCGCACGATTGACTTTTATCTGAGGGAATCCAGCAAGTCTTGTCTTCTCCTCCCGTTTTACCCTTTTCTCTTCCCCTCTCTGCCCCTTCCCTGTGTGGGACCAGCTTCCAGATGTCCATCCAGCTGTTAATTCTGCACCTCAGGCAGCAGGACTGGCTCCCCCTGCCCCAGAGCTCCTTGGCGTTGCCGCCACGTGCCCCTTTACTCCTGTTTCTTTAGGCCAGCAGCTCGAAGGGGAAGGAGAGATGAGGAGGCTGTTTCAGAGCCTGAACGGGGTGCAGTTTCAGATCTCTGGACTCGCAGAGGGTCAGGGCCATCGCTGTGGGTCTGAATCCCAGCGCTGCTTTGGTCGCGTGTCAGAGGGCCAGGTTTTGCCGGCAGAGAAGGCAGCTCTTCCTGGATCCACCTGGCTTGGGATTTAGGATGCGCTTTCGTGACAGCTGCTGAAAGGAACAGGCGTTCTCTCCCTTCCACACAGACACTTTTTAGCCATTTGTAGGCTCTGGTCTCCCCAATCCGGGGCTATTCTGACAGGAGCCATGTTGGTGCGTTCCCGGGAGCGATTCCAGCTGCTCCTGGAAGGGGAGGTTCCTCTGCCTCTTGGAAACTTCCCCCTGCCCGTCACTGCAGCTGAGAGGGCTCCTATCGCTGCCCTGGGATGGGAGATGTGCAGAGCTGGAGGAAGGGGAGGGCTTCCAGCTTCCTCCTGGGTGGCCAGCAAAGGTCACGTGTGGCCGCTCGGCCACGGCGGGCGAGCGGCTTAAAGGGAAGGGGACAGCATTTGGGAATATAGAAATATACATTCCCAGGATTTGGGAATGCAGCTGCCTGCCCTGCTGGTCTGGAAGGCCCTTATTAGATGGAAAAAGGTCTCTGGGGTTAAATGGAAGATGTGCCTGGGCGGCGTTGGTCTCGGTGGCTGCTGTGGTTTNCCATGCTTTTTTGAAAACAATTTTCACTTATTTGCACCATATTCGGAAAATTAATATTTTTGAAATAACCTCTCAAATTTTTCACAATCGGTGGCAAAGTTGTTGTTTTAATACTTAAACTCGGCAGACTTAACTAGACTGGATGGTTTTTGTGTCCTTTAACCTCCTAGATGAGCCTGAACATGATGTTATTGTGGAGCCCTGTGCGTTTAGACAGAATTAAGTGGCCTTTGGCAACCTAAAATTANAACAGGCGTTCTCTCCCTTCCACACAGACACTTTTTAGCCATTTGTAGGCTCTGGTCTCCCCAGACTGGGACTATTCTGACAGGAGCCATGTTGGTGCGTTCCCGGGAGCGATTCCAGCTGCTCCTGGAAGGGGAGGTTCCTCTGCCTCTTGGAAACTTCCCCCTGCCCGTCACTGCAGCTGAGAGGGCTCCTATCGCTGCCCTGGGATGGGAGATGTGCAGAGCTGGAGGAAGGGGAGGGCTTCCAGCTTCCTCCTGGGTGGCCAGCAAAGGTCACGTGTGGCCGCTCGGCCACGGCGGGCGAGCGGCTTAAAGGGAAGGGGACAGCATTTGGGAATATAGAAATATACATTCCCAGGATTTGGGAATGCAGCTGCCTGCCCTGCTGGTCTGGAAGGCCCTTATTAGATGGAAAAAGGTCTCTGGGGTTAAATGGAAGATGTGCCTGGGCGGCGTTGGTCTCGGTGGCTGCTGTGGTTTGGGCTGAGGGGTGTTCAAGGAGCAAGTTTGGCTCTCTGGTGTGACACCCCTGCTTTGGCAGCTCCTTCAGCAGAGACATTTGTGGGGTTAAACCTCTCGCCTGTCCCCAGGGTCTCTCTTCACAGCCCCCCTGTGATGATTTTTCGGGGCGGTTTGAAGTGCCAGGGGTTGAAGTGCTTGGCTGGGACCCTCTTGAGCCACTTGGGGATAACTGGGCACCAGAGGTGGGAATTTACCCCTCCAGGAATTCACCNTAGACAGAATTAAGTGGCCTTTGGCAACCTAAAATTATTATTTCAGATGGGATGCATGAGAAATGAATGTTCCAGGTCTACTTCTCTTGTGGGAGAAAAGCCAAGTCTTAGATTAATGGAGAAGCTAGTGTGTAAACAAGCCCAATTTTTAAAACTAGATATAAAATAAAGTAATAAATAGTGTGTGTATGTATGTGTATATATATATATATATGCAGACTACAAATAGTGTGTATGTATATAATGTAATATATAAAATTCATTCTAATTTTCAACTAATTTTTTTTCTGCAGTCATCACACCCAAATAGATAAAGGGTTAAACTCCTTGCAACATGTTTGGAACAACAATAGGTGGCAGCAATCAAATGATGTTTGGGACATTCAGCTTGAGTAACTAAATTAAATTTACTGCACTGATTTGGGCTTTACATGTTCTGGTAGTAAATATTGGGGCTGGGCAGAAGATGAAAGGGAAGGGAATAAACGTTTCTGAGGTTTGTAATGTCAGTTCAGGGAAAGGAATGAATTTACTTAAAAGTAGGACCTTTGCAAAATGAAAGGACAACAAATGTTTTGCAAATGTTCGTTGTCCAGAAGTTTTTCAGAGGTGCTGGACTGTTACACAGGCTGCTGATGTTAGAAAAATCCTGGATGTAGATCCCGGGTTCCATGTGGTCACTGAGCAAGGCCGTTCTTTCTGTGCATTTTCAGATCAGTTGGAGAAGCCTTCTTATCAGTTCTGGTTTTTAGTTTAAGGCCTTTGGCAACATGGCAATTTAAGGTTGCAGGGATTTGCGGTAGGTTTTCTATTCATTTATTTATTTGTTTGTACGTTCAGAATGTTTTCATTATGCTGCCTTTCCTTGGAATTTCAAATTACAGTTCTGCATGTTTAAGCTGCTAATAAAACAGGATGGCTTGGCTTTTGTTTCGAGCCTGACCTATTTTTTTTTTTTCCCCTTCCCATCTGTGTGAATGTCCCACATGTTTTAAATAATACAAGCTGATGAGAAGATACAAGTGAAATAGGGCTGTATTTGCGTGGGAAGGCTTTACAATGCGAGTTAGGAAAGCACAACTCTGATAATTTTTCACGAGTCACAAGTCCTCGCTGAGTGAATGTGTTTATTTTTGGATAGCACGACGATAAATTCGGAATTCTGTGGTTCCAGTCCCAAGCAATCTAGTGCAGGGCTTATCCAGCTTGGAGCTCTCATTACCTAACAGATCTGAAATGTCCAGTGTAAACATGTACACTGATTTGTTAGTTGCTTATCGGGGAGCTGAGGCCGCGCTGTGGAAATATTTGGGCTTTCTGGCAGCTCGAGGAGCTCTTGGTTGTGGCCCTTTCAAAACCTGGCACTCGTCTGCCTCGAGAGCACCCCTCGAGTGTAAGGGGCTGGGGTCACTTTGGGGCTGCAGCAGAGCCTGGGGCATCCCTCTGCAGGAGATTCCTGCCCTGCTGGTTCTGATCCTGGCCCGGGGCTGGGCTGTTCCCTGCTGCTGTCCAGCTGCCAGTCCCTGGGTCCCCCTGTGCTGCCACCTCTGCCCTGACCTTGCCCGGCGCCGTTTGGGACCCTCCTGTGGGGAGATCTCACCCACCTGCTCCAGCAGGGAAATGGAGATTTCTGGCACGCAATCCCTGAATGGTTTGGGTGGGAAATAGCTTAAAAAACACCTATTCCTACCCCTGCCATGGCAGGGACCCCTCCCAGTGTCTCAGGCTGCTCCAGCCCCAGGCTCCAGCCTGGCCTTGGGCACTGCCAGGGATCCAGGGGCAGCCCCAGCTGCTCTGAGCACCCTGTGCCAGGGCCTGCTCACCCTGCCAGGAACAATTCCTGTATCCCAATATCCCATCCAACCCTACTTTCTTCCAGTGTGGAGCCATTCCCCCTTATCCTGGCACTCCAGGCCTTTGTAAAGAGTCTCCATCTTTTTTTGTTGGCTTCTCCAGGCCCTGGAAGGTCAGAGTTTGGTCACCCCAAAGCTTCTCCTCTCCAGGCTGAGCGATCCCAGCTCTCCCAGCAGAGCTGCTCCATCCCTCGGATCATCCCCTCCTTTGGGAGGTTGTTTTTCTCTGGGTGGAGGGTTTGGGTTTGCTGGTGGAATGGTCTGACAGGCGTGAGGGAGAAGGTGGGGCTGCACCTCTGAACCTCTCTGTCAGCCTTCAGAGCAGGCAGAGCTCCTCCGTGCCAGCTGCAGCTTGGGTATAGCCTCTCTGAGGGGGGTACTTCTAAAAATAAAGGCTGCCAGAGCTGGAATTGCACATCAGGAGGGAAAAAAAAAATCATCAAAGTAGGCCGCGTGTATTCTTCAGTGGGTGTTTGACTTAGTCTGTTTTGAGGTGTTTTTTTAAATATCTGCAGTGCTTCTAAGGGGCTTCTTCTGAAGTTATTGAGCACATTGGAAAGCTGTCAAACACGCTGATCCCAGTGATCCTCTCCATCTGGGAAGTATGGGGATTAAACCCTGTGTGTGTGTGAGCACGAGAGGCCTGGAGAGGAGAGTGAAACCCAGCCTGTATTAGATCAAGGACTACTTTGCATTTTGGTGTTGTATTTGACAGATCTCAGGGCAAAACAGAAGGAAAAAAAGCCAGATGCAATTTGCCAGGAGAGCAAAATATGCAGCTCCTTGTCTTCAGGCTTGGTTCCTGCTCCAGGGGAGCCCATCCTTTGGCCAGACCGGGGTGCCAGCCCTGCAAAAGTGACCCTGCAGAGAGGTTGAGCCCTGCTCTGTCTCAGCATCACCTTTTTGGTGCCCGAAGCCGTGGCAGAAGCATTTCCTGCAGCAGCACAGCTGGCTGTGGCACTGCAGGCACACGGTGCCCTGCCCGCCCTTTCTCTCCCTCCCCCCCAAAAAAAAAAAAAAAAAAAAAAAAGTGGGTGAGTTATTTTTAGCAGGCTCAGTGGTGTGATCCTCTGTTCAGCATGTGGCCCACAGACTTGCTGGCACATTCTGCTCTTCCAGCAAGGGTAGGGGAGCAGCTCAGGGGCCGGGCGAGTGGCTGAGCCCTCTGAATGCCTTCGGTTCTGCGGGCTCAGTGCTGAGCTTAGGTTTCCTGTGCGGTCTCAGGAGGGGTTTCCAGAGCCACCTGCACATGAAGCTGGCAGCGGGTCCTGCTGATTTGGCTGAGCTGGTCTGAAAACAGAAATGATTTCCGACGTGTAGGGCAGCGGTGCTTTTGTGTGCTGCTCCTCTGGAGCCTGCCTGACCGTGGCTGTTTGTAATTCCTCCAACCTGGATGTGTTTCTCTTGCTGCAGCCTGTGCTGCTCCTTCAGAACCAGGGCACTTGGTCACAGACCTTTATCTAATGCTTCTTCAGCTCTCTGGTGTCATTCCAGTGCCCAGAGCAGAGAATGGGACTGCAGACATACTGGATCAGCTGAACGTGAGCCCGTGTGCACCAAGTGGGGTTTTAAAATTTTAATTTTCTAGATAATAAAGGTGATGGTATTTGAACATGGGACGTACTTGGAACAGAACAAATAAATGCTCTGATGATTGTTTATCCCAATAATAAACACAGATACCTCTCAGTTTTTTCCCAGTCTTTGGTTCTCTCCAGGGGTTGTGTTCAGATGGAGAAATCTTTCCAAAGCTGCTTTTTGCTGTGAGCCTAAAAGGAAGGGGGGGGAGGAAAAAAAAGTTCCTTGCCAAAGAATGAAACCAAACTGAGCAATTCTGAAACTTCTTTATTTTTGTCTTGTGGGACATGTGTTTGATGAGCTGGTGGCTTCTGTGTTGTAGGAAGCTGGGATGTGCTGTAAGATCTTATTCTTCAGCAAGTCCAGTTTGAGCATTTTTACCGGCCTTGAATTTTCAAATCCTGAATCTAAAATGGTTTTGATGGTTGGCTTGGGGAAAACAGTGCTAACGTTGTGTGTCACCTCTCCCTTTGAATAAAATATTTATTTAAAAATTTTTGAAGGTTTGTTTTTTGTTTTGTTTTGTTTTTAAATAATGTATGGAAAAGCTCTCCATCCATTCTTGTTACCAAACCTTCTGGGCACACTGGAGAGAGAGAGAGAGAGAGAAATGCGCAAAGGTGACCACGGGCTGATTTGGACTTTACAGCCTTCTTTTTGATGTGAACTCTATGGTTTTTATAGAGCTGAAAACCCCTGAAAAGTCTGGTGCAGGTTTGCAAGCAGTCTTTACATTTAATTGCTTGCTTTGGGATTTATTTATCTTTTTTTAGGCAGATAAAAGCCTTGGCTGGACCATGTTTTTTAAATGTAAAATCTCATAGCTTAGGCAGTGCCTCTGGACTCTGGATGGGGTTTTGTGGATTTCTGGAGGATTTTTTAATAGCTGCTGGCCACTCCCATCACTGTAATTGAGACCATTTTTTACAAAGATTATCTTTACCCCCCACAGATGCGTCTGCGAGCTTTGCAGTTATTTCTGCGGTCCACATCTGGATTAGAGCGGGGAGAGAAAAAAATAAAAATTAATTTAAAACCTGATGAGGTTTTGGCTCCGTTGAGTCAAACCTAAATTCTGCGCGGAGCCTGCTGTCAGCTTTCCACACGTGGCTTCATAATTTCCAAGAATGTTGATGTGCTCTTGGATTAAAGAAGCCTCGGGAATAGCTCGCCCTCGGACGCCTTTTGTAGAAATCGAGTTCAGTTCCTTTTCCTGAGCCATCAGGTGAGATGTTGCAGATGGTCTTGGATTTGTGCTGCCTTGGGAAGGCTGAGTTTACCACTGATTGCCTTGCTCTTCCTCGGGGTTTGAATTCCCTCCTCTCCCCACCTTGTCTGAGATACTCGGAGCACCGGGACTGTTCTTCCAAAAAGAGAGAGCCCTGATCAACTCTGTTCAGGGGCTGGTGTAATTTGGGAAGTGGGCTAGAAATGAAGAAGGTGTGATTTGGGCACCTTTATTGCCTTAGCTGATGGAGCACCTCCTGTTGTAGCAATGGACTCTGCTGCCACAAATTATTTGAAGTGTAAAGAACCTTTCTGCCTTACTGGAATGGATTGAAGCTATCTCTTCACTTGATTTATTCGACAGAACGAGGGACGTGCAGATCAGGCTTTCCCAGAGCCAGTGGTGGCGCACCAGTAGCCTCCACTTCTATTCCCAAAGCCATCCTTTAAAAATACAGCTCTTTAAATACATCCTTTAAAAATACAGCTCAAGATGTGGCTGAGTGCTGCGACTCTGCCAAGGCACAGAGGAGGAGCGTGCACCCCTCCATAAAGAAGGATTTACTGCTCTCTTCCCACTGGATTTATACTTCAGGGAGAACGGGGTGCATGCCTATGGAAGTTGAGGAAAAAAAATAAATTTTATTCAGTGAACTGTGTGCAAGGCAGCAAGCGGTTTAAGTGTCTCACAGGCTGTTAAAGTGACTGCAGAGCAAGAAGGTGATGTTTGGGTTTGCAAAGCACAAAAAAAATGGATTTGCTGGGTGTTTCCGTGCCCGTTTCTCTCTGGCACAGCGGGAGGTGTGTTTAGGAACACTGATGAGAAACCTCTCCGTGTGTTCTGATTTCAGCCGCGCTGGCTGCAAAAGCAACGCTCGCTTTTTCTAAAGGAAATGACGCTCAAAACCAGCTTAAAAGCAGGGAAAAAAAAAAATATTAACTTCGAGGTGACCACTTGTTTTCAAGTGGCTGAGCTGCAGCTAGGATTTGTGCCCGGCTCCATGGAAAAGATGCGTCATTTTCCCTGAGACAGAATTCAGCAAGAGCTTGGTTTTCTAGCTGGGAGAAAACGCCACATAATTCTTACTGCAACAGGGGAATTTGCCTCAAAATTGGGGTTTTTGTGATCGTAGAATGGTTTGGGAGGGACCTTAAAGCTCATCTCAGTCCACCTTGGGCTCCTTCCAACCGTCCCAGGTTTCTCCAAGCCCTGTCCAGCCTGGCCTTGGGCGCTCATTGTAAGAGCGAAGCACTGACATTTCTTCTCCCTTGCTAACTTTTTGCTTTCTGCCCTTTGCAGGCGTTTTGTAAGGTACCAGGTAGTCAAGAATACCTTTAGATGTCAGTGTAAGTCTGTTTGCCTCGTGCTGCAGGATCCCGGCGCCGTCAGCGCCTGCCCAACTGGAAAAGAGGTGAACTAATAAATCACAAATCTGTGATTTATTTATTCATTCTGTGTCAGAATGCTTCCAGGAAGGCATCCCGCTCTCAATTTTTGTGCTGCTGAACGTGCTGGGAGAGGTCATGGCTGTGGCAGGTTTCTTAAACTTAACTCCTCCAAGTTTTTGCCCCTTGCTTCCATAAATCCTATTTCCCCACTTTTTTTTTTTGTTTGTTTGTTTGTTTGTTTTTTGGCCTGTGTGTTGCCTCTTGTATTTTACTGTAAAGTCAAATGTCAAAGGTGCTCGGTATTGATAACACTTTGTGGGGGTTTAACGTTCAGTTTGAAGTGAGTACCTGTGTGGGTTTTTATCTTAATGGGATTTGCAAGGCAGATAAGTCTGGACAGTGTTTTATGGCATTGGTATTTGTGCTTTGTGGTTTGGGGTTTTTTTTTTTTGTTTTTTTTTCTCTTTCTCACATTTAGCTATTAGACTCACTAGTCACCATCAATAAAGGCACAAACAATTTTCCAAGAAACAGTTCCTTGCAGCAGGAGGAGGGCAGAGTTTGGCTTTAGAATACAGCATTTGGTATGATGTACTAATAGCAAGGATTTTTTATTCCATCTGGTATCTTTTTTCAGCCTCTGGTAGGCTGCAGCTGATCTGTCAATAACTTTCAAGGAATCATATTTTTATTTTCCCCCTCCACTGTGTCATATTTGGAGCATTAGGATTCGTTAGCCGTGGCTTCCCTTCTTACAAGCTGAAAAAAAGGAGACTGGAGAGCCAGGTTTTTTTAAGCTGTACCCTCGATTGTGTGTCTAATTTATGAAAGTTGGCAAAATTATGGCAGAGGAGGGGCCAGTTGCAATCAGGTACAGCTTGTTTAATTTATCTGCGCTTCCAGAACATGTGCTCTGCATGCTTGGCTGCATGTCTAAATCCTTTGGAAAGTCGTGACAGGAGAGGCAGGACTCAAAATGAAAGAATGTGTGATAAAACAAAAGAAATAAACCAGACAAGGCACATGAAACCGATTGCGGGCGAAACATGACAAATGTACGCGGCTTTAATTTTATTTTGTTGTTTTAGGCATCTCTGTTAGTGATTATGTCTTAGGTAGGTCTGAGCAGCAGGCGAGGAAGCTGCTTGAAAACCGAGCAGAAATCCCTGTTACTGATGGGAATTGAGTCATTTAACAGCATTTTGCTGTCAGAACTCTGAGTGTGGCTGTGGTTTGCACGGAGGGGGGGAAGTTTATCTTCCCGTTATCGGTGTCTCAGCCTGGGAGTCTGATCACACAGATAAACCCCCAGAGCAAGGTTTGCTGAGGGCTCCTGCATAACCTGACCCTTCAGCCTTGCTGGCTTGCTTTCCCAATATTCCTTTTTCCCTCATCACACAACTGCAACTTTTGGCTTTGCCCCTTTTTCTTTAGAGCAACCTGAGCAAGGGGTGAGATGCCAAAGGATGGGAGAAAAAGAAAATAAATTTTAAAAAGTGGCACATAGTGGGCTTCATATGTGTCCAAAGTACCAAGGGAAGAAAGCTGCTCGTGGGAGAGATCGTTGCATAACCCAGAACGGGAAATTAAATATTATACAGGAAAAAAAAAAAAAAATGTTGTGGTACTTCCCCTTTTGTGTGGTTTTGATCACCAAAAGAAGTCCTGATAGCAGGGAGAAAGGAGGTGGTTTGTCTTTGCTCTTTGCACGCTCCTGTGTCAGCCTCCCTCTTTCACCAAGGCACGGATTTTGACAGAAAATGAGGAATGAAAAAGAAGAACGTGGGTTCAGTTACTGCCCCGGCGTGTCACAGGCGTAAATTGAAAATTTTACAAAAGATTAGCAGAATGGCTTGTTAGGTTTCATTGCTGAGAGCCACATTAAAGTTTTGAATGTGAGGACAAACTACAGAACTTTCTAACCAGCTCTAGAATAAATCTGTTATTAAGGGTTTGGTTTTTTTGCTAGAACGGTGGATTTGTTGTTTTGGAAGGTTTTTTTGTTTTGTTTTTTGTTTGTTTCCTCCCCATCATCGTGAGGTATCTGCTCTGAAAAATCACTGAAGTATCAGACACTAAAACATCACGGGCACCAGTTTTCACTAATTCACAACTGTTCCAAAGGAGAGAGTGCAAGAGAAGAAGCCAAATCCTAGAACTCTTCTTAAAATTCAGTGTCTTGTGCATTCACCCTGCAGAATGAGTGAAGGAATGAGTGTGGTTTTTAATCAGTTTCTCATCAAACCTTTCTATAAATGTATTTTCATTCCCTCAGTCCTGCACTGAGGCTGACCTGAGCAGGCAGCAAAAGGGGAGAGAGAAGAAACTTTTCCTTCTAAGAGCATATGGTTTTATTTAGAATGTGTTTCACAACCGTGACGTACAGAGACAGGGTTTACTTGTGCTCCACACTCCCACTCACCCACCCTGCAAGGAAAACTGCGCTCGGGATTTTAATAAAAACAGGAAAAGTGCTCAGAAGGGAGGTGGGGATTCATTCTATCAAACTGAGGATAAACATGGCTCCACTGAACCAAAGAAAAATGACTTTTGTGTGGCAGGAAAAAAAAAAACAAACCCTGCACCTCTTTTGAGCGTGCCGCTTTGTGTGGCAGCAGGTGATTTTTTGGGTGTAGAATAACGCTGTGTTTTCATCAGAAAATTCACTGGTAGTGGCATGGCAATGCTTGGAGAGGAAGAGGGACAGAAGCACAGCCCCAAGAAGCACAGTCCAAGCGCAGATATTGCGTGGACGGGAAAAATCTGTCCTTAAATCAAGTCGTTGCTCTCTTGTTTCTTTTCTACGACAAAAAACCCTGAGAAGCTGCAGCCTCCGGGCCTGACCACATCCAAGTGCTGCATCTCTTGGTGCTGCTGAAACATCTTTTTTATAAAATGGATGGTTTAAAAGCTGTCTGTTCACGTCGTTCCCCTTTCTAGCCCCCCCTTTATCATTTATGCGTGGTACAAAAAAAAGGAAGTAAAAGTATTTCAAGTCGGCCTCGGAGCTGGTGACTTTTATCTGGGGACAGTTTTCAGAGTGTTGGCTGGTGGTTGGAGGGCAAAAGGGAATTTTCTCATATCATGCTTACCTCTTTTTTTTTTTTTTTTTTTTTTTTAAACCTTTTTTTTTTTTTTTTTTTCTGGGTTGTCGNTTTTTTTCTTTTTTTTCTCATGGAGTGCAGGAAAACCTGAGTCTTGCCCTGATCTCTTCAGCTCCTGTGGAGCAGGGGGCTGATTTGCAGGCTCTCTAAAGCCAGGGAAATTCCCCATGGAAGCAGATGGAGCTCCGGTCCCCTTGCAGACACTGAATTTTTGCCACTTTCTATGCAGTATGGACTCTATTTCTCCAAGAAAACAAAACCCTTTGTCCTGCTGAGTCACACTCCAGAACAGCAGACACCTACACAAGAGTTGCTACGCTCTGTTTCTAGCTCCAGTTTGCACTTTGAAGTTCTCCCCAGGACCCATGTGTGTCTCTCTTTTTTTTTTCCTCCTCTCAGGTTGGGTTTTTTTGGGTTCGTTTTGGGTTTTTTAGGCCAGGGTTGCAGTGGGGCTTAGCAGGCACTGAGCTCTGTGGCTGCAGGGATCTGTCACAGGTTCTGTCTCCTTCACCTCAAGCTGCCTTGGGAAAGAGGGAAGTGGAAGACGACGCTGATTTTCCATCTCCCAAGGAGATGAGTAATAGCAAATAGTTATTTTTGGGGTGCCTCCCTCCCTTTGATGGCTGTGAAATGAAGCTGCCAGCCCTTTGGGATGCTGGTGAGGGGTGCACAGGTGATAGCAGGATGTGAGCCATGAAAAAACAAAAAAGCTGTGTGACAACACCAACTCGGGGCTGGTGCCACTGAAATCCTTCTCCTTTCCCTCCAGGATCAATCCCTGCCAGTGTCGGGGAGGGAAAACCCTGCAGGAGATGCAGCCCCAGATTAAGGTTTGCCCTCAGATGTCTTAATCTTTAATCCAGTGTCTCTCTACGGTGGAGCAGAATGCAGATTATTATTCCCAGAGGAGATTTTAGTGGAGTCTGGGGGGTTTGATCAATTTCTTTTCGAAATTTCTGGCACCTCACCTTCTGCTTGCAGCTTTATAATGTTGTGTGTTTAGGAAAGGCTGTGCTTGGAGAGGGGTTTTTTCCCCCTATCAGCATTATTAATGGGGTTTCATTAGAATTATTGCTCGTGATGCTGATGGGGCTGAGCTGATTGAAGCTCTTTGGATCAAAAGGTGAAAAGTTTGGATTGCAGTGAAGAAGCAAGGCTGTGTTCCTGTGGGGAAGGGGTTTTGAGCCTCTTCCTTACCTCTTTGTCACTCAGAGCACATCCTTCACCAGAAACTTCATTGCGAGGTTTGGCACGTGTTTAGCTGCAATTTGGGTATCAGTTTCACTCAAAAATTAATTTAAAATTATGCTTTAAGTATTTATATGTTGTTAATAAGAAGATATGTTTATTATTAATGAGTGCCTTCAATTGTTTGAGATGAAATTTGTAGGAATTACTCAGTTACACCGACTGACTAACTATGAATTCCTGGGTTTGGGGAATTGTCTTGTGAGAAATGTAGTAAATTAAAAAACAAAACTCCAGTAAAATTCAGGAACTGTCCGTGCAAAAAAAAAAAAAAACAACCCAGAACCCCAAATGTCCTTACATAAAGAAGAAGAGGAAATAAAAAATGGAATCCCTGAATTCAGGAATAGAAGGAAGAGGTGAGAAGCAGTCAGCAGAACAAAGGCTGGTTATTAAAACTGGTGGAAAATTTGATCACCTGAAAAAAAAAAAACCCAGAAGGATTTGTGAGTACGGGGTGGGTATTTACACGAATATGCAGCAGTGCCTTCTCAGAACCCTGATCAAGTGCAGGTAAAAAACATCCTGGGAAAGTGTACTTTAAAAAAAAAAAAAAAAAATCTAAATTTACTTTTAAACCTCTGCTGTCGCAGTTGGATCACCAGCAAAGAAAGGGCTCATCCTGCTTGCAGTTAATTGCCAAATTTCCACGGGCTCTTTTATAATAACTCGATTTTGCCTCAGTGGTGCTCTTCCACCATAAAGGAGGTTTGAAGGGTGCAGTTGCCTCTTTATCCTGGAAAGCCAAAAGATTGAAGGAAATGAGTTTTGCAGAGCTGCTGAGAATAGTAAGGGGATAAAGAAATCCAACTGAAGGTGGGGACAAGAAAAAAAAGTTGATTTCCCCCTCACCTCTCCCTCAGGAAGACAGGTTAAATTGAATTAAAATTAGGCTAATTTAGGCTTAAAAAAAAAAACCAAACTAAAAATTATGAAAATTAATTAAAATTTTAAATTTAAAAATTAGAATTTAAAAAATTAAGCTAATTTCAGCTAAAATTAAGCTAAATTAAAATGCAGAGGCTGTGTCCTCCAAAACCTGGATGCGACACCTGTGTCACAGCTCTGCCTCCACAGGCAGGATTTCAGTCATTTGGAAAGCAAAAGTCGTGGATGGCTTTGTAGTAAAAAGGTTTCAGCAGAGAGGGAGATGATGCTTGTATTAGCTTTGCAGAGAAAGGTAATTGCTGTTAACCATCTTTATTTTTTTTTTTCCCCTTTT
>VWZN01012380.1:202906-217728 GCA_013396955.1 Regulus satrapa | reverse complement strand
TTTTTTTTTTTTTTAAGAAGTAATGAAGGAAATCAGCAAACACACATCAGTAATTGAATTAACGTGCTTTCAAATTTTGGGGTATAAAGCCGGCTGTTGGGGATGATGGGTTTTAGTCAGTTCTGGTTTATGCTGTGGTCAGGAGGAGACCAGAGGCGCAGCTGGAGCACAGAAAAAGCCCAGCCAGCCCCAGGGGAGCAGCCCTAGGATTGTGTGGTTGTGTGAGCTCCTCAGTGTGCTTGGGGCTCACATCCTGCACCAGGTGAGCAGCCCTGGCGCTGTCCCCAAAACACCTGCAGGCGCCGGCCACTGCAACGGCCTGTCCCCAGCCTGGCTGTTATTCCATCTCCTCAAAGCTTGGAAAAACCACTTTTCCCCGAAGCTGTTCCTTCCCTGGCCACTGTGAACGAGCTGCCCTGGCCGTTTACAGCCCTTTGATCTGGGAGGTCACAGCCCTGGAGCTGCCTGCCTGCCCTCCTCTCCTGCTCAGCTGGGCTCCTGTCCCTCCTTCCTGCACTTTCCCCACCACTCCCTGGCCAAGGGCCACGTGTAGGTGTCTGTTTGCACCTTGACAAAGTCTCAGTTTATCCTCCAGCATCCATCCTGATGGCCCCAAACACCTTCTGAAGCTTTATAGCTGGCGGAGATGATGCATCAGAGACAGCTCCATGATGAGTGGGAGGTCTCAAACGAGGCACTTCAGGGCCAGACCGCACAGCTTTGGGTGTTGTGAAGGTTGTACCTGCTCAAGGGCTCCCTGTAATGGACCTGGAGCAAATTCCCACCCTGAGGAGCAGGGAGGCTCAGCTCCATCGTGGGGAATTCGCTTTGCAGGCTGGAGTAGGCCTTGTTTATTTTCCTTTCCCCAAGGGAAAAGGCGTAGCCAGAGTAGCCTGGACAAAGGGTGGTGTTTTAGATGGGATGTTACAACTTGGCATCTGTGGGCTTGTTTGCAGGACCTTTCTATTCTCCCAAAGCAGGGCAAGAACGTGCAAGACATGGTGCTGATTTGTGGTGGCTGGAAAAGGGGGCCTGGTGGTGATGGAGAGCTGGGCCCAGCTCCTCCCTGAGAGGGGACGGGGCACCGGGGGTTGGCTCTGTGTCAAATCCGTCCCCTCTGCTGTGTTTTGAGTGTTCAGCTCTGCTCCCTGTCTGGGCTCCCGTGGAACTGGCACGAGCGTTTCCGAGTTCCCGCTTGGAAAAGAGCCCCGGGATGGTTCCCGGATGCTGGCACCACGTTAAGCTCACGGCTTTAGCGGGAACTCAGGCCAGGGAATATTTCCAGCAGGGAGGGATGTGCGAGGTCCTGTGCTGCTGGCATCCTTTCCTCCAGGGCAGCCTTCCAGCCTGCCCCACAGCCCTGCTCTTAATCCCCTGCCTTGCCCTCCAAGCCACACCAGAAATCCCCCTGTCCTGAGGGCTGCAAAACAGCTGGAGGGAAGCTTTGGAAGAGGGGGAAGGATGTCGGGGGATGGAGGTGACAGCCTGCAGGAGACTGGTGGAGATGGGGATCAGCCTTTGAACAGCCCAGAAAACTGGGATGGAAGGCAGTGCCCTGCCCGGGGTGTGGGCTGCCCTGGGCCTTTGGCATGGAGCCCCAGGCATCCAGGAGCCCTGGAAGGAAGTGGAGTGACCTTGGAGTGGATCCTTTTTGGAAAGATCTGAGTGCAGGGGTGAGAGGCAGCTGGACCTCTCAGCTCCTTGGTGGAGGGAGAGCTGGGCAGGGAAAGGGAGCTTCTTCCAAGCCCTTCGTGCTCAGCCAGTCCTGCTTCCTCCATCTGGCAGCTCCACCACCACCTACTGCCAGATGCCATATTTCTCCTCCTTTCCTCTCCCCAGGTTTTGTGGCTTGGTCAGCGTTTCTTTCTGCTCTCCCCATTTCTCTGTTCCCCAGAGTATTTGCTGGGGGGGGGGATACGCGGGAAAACTCCCCAAATTTTTTCAAGGTTTTGTTTGTTTTGTTGTGGTTTTTTTTTTCCTTTGGGGACGTTTCAAGGTTGGTTTCTGATGGGATATTAAGTCAGGCTGGTGGGGGAGACCCACCAGGAGTCTCAGTGGGGAGAGCTGGCGGGACACAATCCTGTGCCATAATTTTGGGATGGCCCTGCTGCGGCGGGGGGGGGGGGCCAGGTCAGCCTGACCCGTTTTTGCTGAGGGATGAGCTGTTCCTTTCCTCATCACTGACCTGAACATCAGCTGAAGTGTTGCTGCTCCAGCTCACCGAAGCCTTGGACATCCCTTCAGGATGAGAGGAAGAGAGACGTGGAGCTGAAACTCCACGCGGAATCCACCAAGCTGGTGGATTTCTCCGTGGCATGAAATTAAATAGTGTTTCTGAATGCACACGGTGGGGGCTAACGCTACTTTGTGCAGCTTTTAATGAAGATGATGAAATTGCAGCAAAAAGCAGATCTTGCTGTAATTAGAAGATAGAAGAGTTAATCATAGGGAGGAATTAGGATTCATACTTGCTCTGAAATTTTCTAAACTGCTTTAAAATACCTTCAGCTGAAGGAGCTGAACTTCACTAGGAACCTTTTGTGTGTTTTTGAAGCGCAGCATTTTTCCTCATTCATTTGAATTGCAGCGCAAGAAGTCACGGGGCTCTTTTCCCCAGGGGTTCAAGAGGCTGTGAGTTCATTTTGTTGATATGTGAAGTCATTTCGGTGCTTGTCGAGCCATACGACCATTTACTTGATGTCCTTGAGGCAAGCCAAGCATTTTATTGCTATTTATTCACCCTTTGAGAGAAGATTTGAAACAAAAAGTCACCGAAGTCATCGAAGTTTTCGAGTCAGAGGCAGCTGAGGGAGAGTTGGGAGATGAATCCCCAGCAGCTGGGGAAGGGGTCGTGTGTGAAGGACACACTCTACATAATGCCCCATGAAAACTTCATGAAGAGGTGCCCCAGAAAAAAAAAAAATACTACAAAGCACTAAGCTTAATATTAAATTCTTAGTTTTTAGCAGTCTGGTCATTTTCACGCAGGAATAATCAGCTTAACCGCAGCATTCCCGTATTTAATGTTCTGAGAGGGGAGAGGGATTTTCTGTCTGATTTCCTTTTTTTTTTTTTTTTTCCTTCCCCCCACCCCTTTCTTTTCGCAGTAATTAACGAAAGTCAAAAGCAGCAACTGGAATCCGTGAGCTACTCATCCCGCTACGCCCTGGGACTGTTTTATGAGGCTGGGGCAGGGATTGCTGTCCCCTGGGCTGCTCGGTACCTCGCTGATAATCCCTGCATACGCTTCATCTCCATCGATAACAAGAAGCGCAATATAGGTCAGTGCTCCCATTATTTCCCTTAAACACGGCCACAATGGAGGGTGTAGACCATGAGAAATGCTGTTTAATTGAGTGTTGCTATTCTGAACAGAGCGGGTATTTAACTCCAAGCCGCAGCGGATGGCGTTTAATGTCACATTCGGCCTGTAATGAAGCACACAATGAGAGCGGGCCCGGCCCCTCAGAAAATCGGCCCCCAGCACATGGTTTACGTTTACTGCGTTTATGAAACCAGCGTCAGGGGATTGGAGACATCAAAATGCTGCTATTCCAAGAAAGAGCTGGGGTTCCTTTGTTTAAACACTGCTTCGTGCGCTCGCCAGTTTGTCTCCCGTCACCCCTTTACCCTACGGCTCCTGCTCTTTCCACAGGGCTTGGAAGAAGGAATGAGTTGTGTAATTGGAGCTGCTCAGCCCAGCTCTGAGTCAGCCAGGGTGCTGCTGTGAGCGGGGAGAGTCCCTGAAGTGGCTGCAGGTGCTGGCTAGGGCTTGGAGAGCATCCCCCAGGATGGACCCTTCTCCTCTCCTCCTGGGGGAAGGCAGTTCAGGAAGCGTGTGTTCTGTTTATTAAATGTGTTTCACCTACCAGGAACGCGGTGGCTCAGGAGAAAACGCTTGCAGACCAATTAGAGTCACAGAATCCAGGGTGGTTTCGCTTGCAAGGGACCTTAAAGACCCAAAGTTCCACCCCCTGCCTTGGGCAGGGACACCTTCCTTCCACCCATCCAGCCTGGCCTTGGACATTTCCAGGGATCCAGGGGCAGCCAAAGCTGCTCTGGGCACCCTGTGCCAGGGTCTCCCAGGAAACAATTCCTGCCCAGTATCCCATCTAAATTTCCCCTCTGTCAGTCTGGAGCCGTTCCCTGTGTCCTGTCCCTCCATCCCTTGTCCACAGGCCCTCTCCAGCTCTCCTGAGCAACTTCAGGCCTTGGAAGAGGCTCTGAGGTTTCTTCAGAAGACCTTCCCTTCTCCAGGCAGAACACTCCCAGCTCGCTACCCCTTTCCTTGTAGGAGAGATTCTCCGTCCCTCTGAGTAAGCGCAGATTTGTTGTTTTCCCTAAGAATTTAGCCTGTTGATCTGAAAAGAGTGAAAAGAAAACAGAAGAACGGCTGGATTGGCCAAAATAAGGATGTGTCCACCCTGGTGGGCTTTCTCCTGCAGGGACTTACAGTGAATATGTAAAAAAAGAGCTTAAGCAAAGCCAAATACAGAGTGATTTTTTTTTTTTTTTCCTCTGGCATTGTCCCCTCGTTTATGACGGCGTTCAGCTGGAGATTTTCTTGCATCTGCCATTGTTGTTGTTCAACAAAAAATACCTGGTGGTTAATAGGACCTACAGATATTATCCTTGCCAGTGTCAAGGAAGAATTCACCCATGCCTTCCCCCACCTCTCTGCACATGTGGTCTCAAAGCCCCAGCACCAAGAACAACAAATTTGGAACTATGGTGGAATTATCAAAGAGCTTTGCTGTCTCCAGATGCAGTTGAACCAAGTACAAAGCACATTGTTTGGGGCATATTGTTGACAAATACGTAGGAAGTACCAGAACATCAATGTTGACACATACCTTTCTCACTGAAATTTCACTCGAATTGGGGGAGAGTTCTGTTTATATGAGCAAAGTTTTCCAAGAAGAACAAATTGTGTGGGTGTGTGTGTGTGTGTGTGTGTGTCTCTTCCTAGGAGACAGACGTTAGACAGCACAGGCAAGGGAGGCTGAAATGTGAAATTTATTTACATGTGAAGTCCCGCAACCAAAACACATGAAGAAAATGTTCCTTTATGCTTGTTTTAGCACATATGCAAGTATTTTGTATCTGCATTTTTCTTCCTGTGCTTCCAGAGCATTTCACTGGCCCTTTTAACTCCACTCATCAACCTTCCCATTCTTTTTTCCTTCAACCTTGATTATTTGGACTCATCTGAAGAAGACGATGGCAACAACCAAAAAGCAAACATTCAGAGAGAGCCGAATTGCTGCGTGAAGCAGCTGAGATTTTCCACTGGATCCACTGGATCATTCCCAAAAAGCCATCACTTTCTCCACTTGTTTCTTCACCTGATGTATCCACAGTTTAATGGAGGCTTTTCTCAGCCTCACTGCCACCTCAAAGGGGGTAGCTTTTCAACAAACGGCCTTGAGCAACAGAGCCCC
This sequence comes from Regulus satrapa, assembly GCA_013396955.1. Taxonomy (NCBI): domain Eukaryota; kingdom Metazoa; phylum Chordata; class Aves; order Passeriformes; family Regulidae; genus Regulus; species Regulus satrapa. The sequence continues at coordinate 212,287 of VWZN01012380.1, read as the reverse complement.
AGAGAAAATAACTGTAGCTGATAGTTGTCCCCTTCGGGAGCCTTGCAACTGGATGATCTTCAGTCCACTTCACGGTTCTGTCCTATAACATCTCCCTAAAGGCCAAAAGGCGAAGGCTGTGCACTCCCAGGCTGTCCTGGTCACCTGTCTGAGACGTGGCAGTCCCTGCCTGGGCTCAGGAAAGCAGAGACGTCCAACTCGCGGGCATTGCCCCGGTGAGACACGGGGGCGCAGCAGGGTGGGCTCCATCCAGCGCCCTCTCCGACGCCACCAGCTCCTGGAGCCTCCAGGAGGGAAGGCTTTTTCCATTCAGCCGAGCATCCCAGCTGCAGGATCCCGTCCCTGCCTGCAGAGGTGATGTTACGTAAGGAAGAGCCCACGAGGAGCGTGTGCTGAATTCCCCGTGCGGCGCGCATGAATATTAAACGCTTTGTGGGATTGGCTGCCTCAAACACCCCATCCATATTTATACCGGGTCGGGGGGACAGTGGGAATTCTCCAGCATAAATTATTTCTGGAATACCGCAGTCTTTGCATCTCTCTGCATTCCAGGAGGACTAAAGATAGATGACACATAAAAGGGGAAGTGGTTCCTTTCTCTTGCTCCCGGATTGCGGGGTTATGTAATTTAAAGGGAAGCTCTGCCTTACAGGTTTTTAGCATTGTGTAATTCCCGAGTATCCTCTTTAATTTTGAAACAGAGATTCCTCTCTTTCCTGAAATAAGAATTTTTGGGAAGATGAAGGAGTTAAAAGAACTGTGTAAGTTTTTGCCTTGTTACGCAGCCAGTTGTGTTGTAATCCTCTGCCGGCCCGGCCTTCCTTTTAGAAAAATAATCAGAAACTGTTGGTAAGGCTAATGAAATGCTGAGTTTCTGAATATAAAAAAAAACCCAAAAAACTTAGTGCCATTCTTTCCATGACTTCTCCCAAATGTGCCTTGTCAGACAGTAAGTAGATTTTATTCCAGGGAGAATGCGGGACCTTAGGAACCACGGGAATTTCTGAGGATAACTGGCGTAGCTCGCTGGCCCTCCTTGCAAACAGCAGTGTGGCATTTTCAAAGTGAACCCCCGTCTCTCTTGCTTTCTAGGTGTAGTAAAGTCGATCACTGCTCTTTTTGAAACTTCTAGGTAGGGTTTGCGAGGCCTGCACACTCTTTTGGCAGTGTGCGGTGCCAGCAGGGATGCGGTTCCAGCCTGTCCGGAGGTGTCCAGCTTCTCTGCTGCCCTCCACCCTGACCCAGCAGCATTTCCTTCTTCCAGGGTTTGTTTGGTGTGGCAAAAGCCCTTTCCCTTCCCCTCCTGCTACCCAGGACCGGAATGGGGTTCAGATGGCAAAACACATCTCCCCGGGAAGAATTTCAAATTCCTGAGGGTCAGGGAGCAACCACATCTTGGTTTTTATTGGGATCCGTAACGGCTCCAGCACTGGGCAGCAGCGTGAGAAAAAAGCTCGATGCTGTTCCCCTAAAATGAGGAGACCATTCCTGTCCCACCACATCCATGGACAGTTTTCTGCTGGAGACCAGGTTGTAACCCCGGGACGATCCTGTCCCACCACATCCATGGACAGTTTTCTGCTGGAGACCAGGTTGTAACCCCGGGACGATCCCTGAGCGCTCCAGCAGTCATAGAAAACGGCCTGCCTTCGAAGCTGGCCCCACTTTTGAGCAGGAGGTTGGATTAGAGACCTCCAGAGGCTCCTCCCTGCCTCCCTCCCTCCTGACGTTCTGTGACCCTGAGGCAGACAATATTCTGGTGAGGATTTTGCTAATAAATTAACTGGGCAGTGAATCTAAGCAAGCCCCCTTGGTGAAAACAGGACGTTCTTCAAGCTCTGGCCATATTTGCTACCCAGCAAGTTTTAGTGTTAGCAGAGCTGAACCAGTAAAAATCTTCCCTCCTCTTCCGTGGGTGTTTTGTGGATGCACCTGTGGAGCTTGCAAATTGAACTGCAGGTTGTTTTATGCCTTTATAAAAGTAGCTCTCCCTCTCCTGAGGGTCAGTGGGTTTGTGGGCTCTGCAGAGTCTGTGAGCCACAGATGTGCACCATAGTGGCCCTCAGATGTGATTTTTACTTCTAGAATATTGTTGTTTGGGCAAATCCAGTTGCCTTTTGCTTTCCTGGGGATAGTAGGAGTTGTAGCTGCTTCTCCCTGTCCTTGCCAAGTCTCCTCTGGCAGCTGAAGAGCAGCTGGGTCCTTCTTAGGGTGCCCCATTAATGTAGTCCCAGGAGCACTGTGCTCTGTCCCCATCCTGGCACCTTGAACTCGGTTTAACCTGCCAGTTCCTCCTTTTCCACAATTGTTTTTCTAAGCTGTCACACTCTCAGAACAGGATAGACACCATGCTGACCATTTCCCAAATGCATCCTATGGCTTTCATGCTCTGGTGGTGTTCTCTCTGCTAAGGGAGCTTCAAGCCCAGGGATCACATCTCAGCTCTAAAATTCTTTTCCCATTTAGGGACTATGAACCCTGACCTTGGCATAGATTCGCCGCAGAAAAGTAGATTTTGCATTTTGCCAGGGAGAATATTTTGGTGTGCAGATGATCCACCGTGACCTTTCTCCAGGAACGTGTGTCTTGTTTCCTTGTTGTAATCCTCATTTCATACGTTTGATGTTATTGTAATTTCTCTGTCTCACTCCTTCCCTGAGACTGACTGAGACTCAAGTTTTCAAGAACAAGCTTTGACTGAGCTGGCCCACCCAAGAAAGGCACTCAGAGAGGGGCTCCTTCCACGGGAATTTAAAGCTGTGGCTTTCACACTTGCAGGTTTGGTGCTGCTGCACCTCTGAAGTGATCAGAGCAGAGCAGGAGGCTCACCAGAGAAGGACATTTTGGTTGCCTTTGGAAAGCTGGAATGTGTCGTCTCCCCAGAGGGGATTTCTGGCTTGAGGAGCTGAAGATTTCTTCACTGGAAGAGCAGAGATAAGGAGTTTATCAAGCTTGGCCTGACAGCCAGGATGGCCAGGAGGTGTTCAGCCACCCCTTTCTCTGTGGATTCCTCGGTCAGAAAACACTCGTTTGCTGAAGCTAAAACCTTCTTCAAAGAATGCTCTAACTCAAGCCAAGGTCTAACCAGGAGAGGCTTTCTGCTTCCAAAGGAGGGAGTTGTTGGGTGAGGGAGCGAGAGGGAATCACTGAACAACCAGCCCAGCTGAAATGCAGCATAACTCACGTCGTATCCTTTAAGCCCGTGTTTTAAACTGAGAGAGGGTCAATTTAGGTGAGATAAAACCCCCAAATTTTTACAGTGAGGCTGGTGAAGCCCTGGCACGGGTCACCCAGAGATCCCTGGAATCCCTGGAAGTGTCCAAAGCCAGGTTGTTGCAGAGTTTGTCCTCCTTGACTCGTGTTCTCGCTGTGAACAACTTGTGGTGTTATTCCTTGTGCTTTTCTCCCATCTGGGAGAACTGGCATCTGCTACCACAGATATTTTTGTTCTTACTGACTCCTTGGCCAGAGGCACAATTGTCATTGTGTGGGGAAGGCATCTGTGAATGAGCAATCCTTCAAAATCACCTCTTCTCCTTTTTTTTTTTTTTTTTCCTTCTTTCTTTCTTTCAGAGTCCCCTGAAGTTGGGCCCTCAGTCGTGGTGCACACGACTGTGGCCTTTGGGAGCGAGCACCTGGACTCAGACCCTGCAGAGGTGCAGCAGATCATCCTCAGCCACCTGCAGAGGATTGTGCCCTCCCTGCCTAAACCAAGCAGCACCAAGTGCCAGCGATGGAGATACTCCCAGGTAGGAGCAGTCAGCTGGGAGGACCAGCTGGGGCTGCGTTTTCCATCCTCAGGGAGCAAGAGGAAAGGGGATGGTCCCTCAGTATTCCTAACCCATTCCTCCACGCAGCCATGAGCAGCATCCAGGGCTGGCCAGCAAAAGCCAGGTCGTTTTTTGGCCATTTTTTTAGCATTGTGGGCCTGGCTCAGCGCTGAGTTGTGCGGCTGTGCTGGTAAGTAGGGGTAGGAGTAGTGTACAGGGAGGAAGTAAATCCCACAATAATTTGGTTGGGTTTTCCCTGGTATTTAAAAATCACGAATCAATGTATCTCTCTGCATCCAAAAATAAGTGGTATTATTAGGAAAATTCCCACCCTACCACAGAGGAGCAGAAGTACGTATTGTTACTGTTTGATTTTGCCCAGCTGAATTTAACAGCATGTAACGCAGAAAGTATTTAAAAGTAAACTACCTAAGGGTAATAATAGCAAAATGTGTGTGTTTTTCAGTCTTCTTTTAAAAATCCAAGGAAATTGTTGGTGATTTCCTAAAGTATTGGAGTGTATCTCCATGTTTACCCAAAGCCTCTCAAGTCAAATTACATTGGTGAATTTGAACGTGGAGGTTGCTGCAAAATATTTACTTTTAAAGCAGTCCCCTAAAAATTTTTCCCTTTTTTTTTTGAAGCTGCTGTTATGGAGTCTGCTCCTACCCCTTGATCTGCATCCATTTTGGGAACCTGCTCTCGTTAGCACAAAAAGTTTGTTTTTCTGCGAGTGAAGTACTGGTGGATTGCAAAAGCCACCTTAGCAGGGGTATTAATACTTACATAAAACACATCAAAATCGTAGTTAATTAATTAATTGTGCTCTCAAAGTTCCTCTTTCTCAGTTCAGGGTGCCAGCCAGGGCTCTGACTGCAGCAGCTGCTGGTGCCACAGGAGGAATTACCACCAGTCTGTAATTTGGTGGATGAATGTCAACATGTCTTAGGCTGCAAATAAGTCCGTGTGGGTCAGACCTGTTATCTCAATATAGAGATCTCTAATGCCACCCTATGAAATAATCACTGCCTAAATGAAATATCTGGGGCAGAGCTCCCCTCTTCCTCCTAAAGCTCTCTTTACTTTCAATTATAATAAGCTGTGTTGCCACAGAGGCCAAGGGAACTGATAAGATGGGTGCATCTTTCCCCCCGACTCTTTTAGATGGGATTTATCCTACTTGTTAATTAAATCCGGCTGTAACATCCTTCACATGGCCAAACACAATCCTGGGATTAAAATGCAGACATTACAATTATCCGTGGCAGATGAGGGATTAGGACTTCCAAAATTCTACTGACACTACTTAGCAGCACAGCTGCAATTCTGGATCCCCTGGCTCTAATTGTGGTGAAGGCACCATTAGCATTCAGAGCCAGCAGCTTCCCAACCCCACCGTGTGTCTTTTTGGCAGAGTCACTTCAGATGGAATTGCTGAGGCTGCAAAACAACCTCCAGGATCATCAAGCCCAACCTCTGACCAAATACCAGGAGGGGTAGGAGCTGTTTGGTACAGCCAGCATCAAATAAACACTGGGTAGCCAAGAAGAAAGGACACTCTAAAAAAAAAATAAAAATTGGCATTGTTTGTGCTCAGCTGGGTCTGTAAGAAAAATTCAGGGGTGAATTAGGCACTGAGGTACAGCTGGTCTGAGGGAGAATCGGATTTGCCATACCTGGATAGACTCCTGTGTTGAGATGAATAAAGGGTCAGGGGTTGCAACTGGTTGGTTGAGCTAATTTCTCCCTTTGAAGAGATGCTAACACCCAGTAGCAGAAAATGCAGCCAGCAACATCAGTGTGGGTGCTTTGCAGCTCATCCACACTTGGCAGTGGCAGAGAATGGCTGGCTCAGCAGTGGCCAGCTGAGGGTACGTTTGGATCAGTGGAAAAATCCCCTGGATTTAGCAAGATTCCTTGGAAGCTGACAGTCCCACGGGGGAGATATAGTAATGGTTTACTGGGTGGAAATCCAAGAAATGATCAAAAGAAAATTGCACTCTCTGTGTCATGCTTTAGCAGGCTGGGCAGCAGGAGGAATTTCTGCATGGAAAGGGTGCTCAGGCCTTGGCAGGGGCTGCCCAGGGAGCTCTGCAGTGCCCAGCCCTGGAGGGGTCCCAGGCAGGGCTGGCCGTGGCACTCAGTGCTCCGGGCTGGGCACACGGTGGGCATCGGGCACGGCCTGGGCTCCACGGGCGGGGAGGGATTTTCCAGCCTCAGGGATTCTGGGATTCTGTGATCCCAGAGACAGGAGGTTGTGTTGAACCTGTCTGGGATTTTGCAAGCCCCACTTTGCTGTTGTGAGATTGCCCTCACACCTTTTTAGATCTCTAAACAAGTCATATCTGCTGAGACAGAGAATAAAACGGAGAATAAACCAGAACAGTCTGTAAACTTTCTAAATTTCCACACGCAATAGAGTTTTACTCTAATTATTCAGCTCCCAGAAATAAAGTCTTTTACTGTGGTACTTCAGTGGTTAATGTGTGGATCTAACTTTTGGAGTGGGAGGCCAGGCTGGGCAGGGCTTGGGAGCAGCCTGGGGTGGTGGAAGGAGATGAGCTGTAAGGTCCCTTCCAACCCAAGCCATTCTGTGGTTCAGTGACGTGCTCCTCAGGAATACAGATCTTTCAGGTGTGAAATTCAGGAAAATAAAATCCTTTCTCTTCCCGCTCCCTTGGTGTTTTTCATTTTCAGGTTACAAGAGCTGTGCCCAATTGTCCAGGACAGATGATTCTTCACACTCAGCCTCTCCTGATCTGTGGGGGTGATGGATTCACTCGTTCCAACTTCGATGGCTGCATAGAGTCTGCCATGAGCCTCGCAGAGGCTGTGAAGCCTCATTTACAGCAATTCCAAAGTCAGGCTGCTAAACTTCCTCTAGATTTGTTATGAACTTCGCTGTGATGGATTGAATTTGAGTTTAACATCAACGTCATCTTGCAAAAGGAAAAAAAAAAAAAGGAAGATGTATCGGTGCACTGGAATAATTATTGGGATGGAATTAAATTGAATTTTCCAGGAGATGTGCTGAGAGTGGTTACTTTGATTGAAGTAAAACTTTCCCTGGCTCTAGGCAGAGGCACGGAGCTCCAGCATTCTTGCCAGGTCTCCTGATACATTCACAGCCCACGAAAATTATGTCAAGAAGAGGAGCAGCACAAAAATCCATGAAGCTGCAGAGTTCACTCCTTGGAAACTCCTTATTTACTCCTTGTCCTGGTGATAGGACACAGGGAATGGCTTCCCCCTGCCAGAGGGCAGGGCTGGGTGGGATACTGGGATCCAGGAATTGCTCCCTGGCAGGGTGGGCAGGCCCTGGCCCAGGGTGCCCAGAGCAGCTGGGGCTGCCCCTGGCTCCCTGGCAGTGCCCAAGGCCAGGTTGGAGCCTGGGGCTGGAGCAGCCTGGGAGACTGGGAGGGCTCCCTGCCATGGCAGGGGGGTGAAACGAGATAGGCTCAGGAATGACTCAGAAATTAAGCAAGAATTAATTAATTTATTCTAAATTAGATTTCAGTTTGCCCTTCCTCTTCAATCACATGTCACAAGTCTAGTACCTCTCTACCACAGCACTAAAAATAACAAAATTTCACAGGTAGAACTCAAACCATTAGAGGACTACAATTCAGCCTCTGTTTTTCTCATTTTACCCCTGCATTTCACCCGAATCTGACACACTCTATCACACCACCTGACCACTGTGATTTACTGCTGCCTTTGGCCATTTCTGGTGGAGTATTTTACGTGACACTAAGGATTTAAGACCTGGTAATTTTAAAAGTAGGCAGAAAATTGGACGTGAGGTGTCTTAGGCTCAACACCGTGTTGTTCCTCTCAAATGGTTGTTCTCTGAAGAGCCCTTTCAGCAATCTTTGGTCACCCTGCTGCCTCAAAGTACCCGTCAATAAGCGAATCACGGATTCACAGATGTTTTTTGAGTCCTGAGATTTTCAATTTGGAGCTTTTTCAAATCCTGGTGAGTCTCAAATTGCTCCTTCCTCCTATCCCGGAATCTCTGGAGCTGGAAAAGCCCTCCCAGACCACCCATGCCCGATGCCCACCTTGTCCCCAGAGCACTGAGTGCCACGTCCAGCCCTTCCTTGGGCACTCCAAACCTCCCTGGGCAGCCCTTGAGCTCCCTTTCCATGTAGAAATTCCTCCTGAAGATACCATGCCAGTCCATCAAAACGCCTCTGTCCTGTAGCACCCCTCCAGATTAAGATGATTAAGATAAAAACTGCTTGCTTGTTTGTTCCTCTGGATGTGCCCTGGGAACGCTGGGAGCAGGGAGATGTGGAATTCCCACACCAGGCGGGTGGCAGGGGGTGATGTCTCAAAGAGGCCACTGTGTCCAGAAGGGTGGCAACAGAGGAGACTTGTCTGGTTGATTTCCTGGGGTTTTCCCTGATTTTTGATGAACTGGCAGATCCATCCACTGCGGCCACGCTCTCCTTGTTCCCAGACAGGGGGGATGGATGGCTGTGTCTGCTCTCGTCTGTGCCACGAGCCCAGGCACGGCCTGAAGTGGAACTGGAGCCTTCCAGCTCCCAGACCACGGTGTTCTTGTCTTCCTCATGACAAGGGAAGCCAGGGCTGTGGGTTCTCAAAGTCTTTCAGCTCCCAGCTGTGGTGACTTCCACCCAAGGAACATCTCTTGGCAGGGCTGGCCCGTGGCACCCTGTGCAGCCCCTGCTCTTACAATGGGATCAGGGAGTGCGGGAACAAGGCTGCAATGGATGGATCTGCCAGTTAATCAAAAGTCACGTCCACCCAGGGAAAATCCCAGGAAATCAACCAGACAAGTCTCTTCTGTCCCCAGGGACCTGGGCCGTGTTTCTGCACTAGCATATGAAAAAAAAACTAAGATATTAATTCAGTTTTGGGGACTTTGCAGTGGCACCAGCGTGGGCTGTGGCACTGGCAGAGGAGTTTTCCTCCTCGAGTCAATGCCAGGAAGAGGAACCTGCCCCTGTGCCACCCAAGCCGGGCAGGCCATGAGGAGGCTGTGCTGGAACCAGGAGCCCGGGTGCTCCCAGGGATGCTCTGAGCTGCCCAGCCAGCACCTTGGGCCCCTGTGCAGAGATTTCCCTGGAGCCAGAGCCGGTTTTGCCTCTAATCCAGCCTCTGGCTCAGCTGTGCCGTCCCTAAGCCGCTTTGTGTGGCAGAGTTGGAAGCCCTGAAATCCCGGAGCCTTCTGCTGCTGCTGTGCCCGGCTCAGTGCAGCGCCTCCCTGGCAGCTTCCTTGGGATTTGTGCTTAATTCCCGCACTCTGCGATGGGGCACGGAGCAGCCCCTTTGCCGAGGGGGAGAGGGCTGGCTTCTCAAACAGAGCCAAGCAAAATTTCCCCCCTGGAGAGGTAAATTAATGGAAACAGGGAGAGAGTTGTGGCTCCCAGCAGAGATTTTGTGCTGAGTTAAAGGAGGCGCAGGGCAGGTTGCTGTCACCTTGGAGGCTGTGCTGATGGAACTTGGTGATTCTCATCATTCCCCAGTTTTCATCCCTTAACAGCTGAGCTCCATCACGAAAAAACCCGGCCAGGCGTGCATGGCTGCCCCTTCCTTCCTTCCTTCCTTCCTTCCTTCCTTCCTTCCATCCTTCCTTCCTTCCTTC
>VWZN01012380.1:183490-202762 GCA_013396955.1 Regulus satrapa | reverse complement strand
TCCTTCCCACTGAGCATTTGACCATCACTCTTCAGCCCAGACTACTGGAAAAAAAAATTAAAATTAAAAAAAAATTAAAAACGTGGTGGGCAAATATCGGTCAGCCAGTGTCCCAGAGCTGTCAGGAGAGGAGGGGACCACTCTCCTTGGCCACCTTCTCCCAGCTCAGCACCTCGGAACGAGGCGAGGCCGCCGCTCCCGTTCGCAGCGAGCCCGCGAGGGAAGGAGCCCGGGGGATTCGCCGGGACAAAGGGATTTTTGTTCCCGAGCCGCTCACAGATGTGTTGCTGCAATCGCCATGGGCTGTGCTCTGTACAGGGAGAGCTCCAAACCTCGCATCCCGCTCGTTTGGGGTTCGCTGTGCAAATCCCGCTGTCCTCTGGTTCCAAAGGTGCTCCTGGGGGCCAGCTTGGAAATGCAAGCTGCATATAATCCCCGGCACGTATCGCAGCTCCCGGCCCTTGCCAAAGGGCTGGCCAAAGGATTCGTGAGCAGCTCTGGGTTGGGGAGAAAATTTGGGTTTCTTCTGGAGATGGTTCCTGGCTGTTTGTGCAGGTAAAAGAGCTCGCCCTAATTCCACCCCCTGCGCTGGAACTGGGAAGTGAAGCAGCAAATGAAAGGGACCCATCTGCACATGCTCCTGGTCCTTGACTGACCCTTTATCTGCCTACTGCTCTGGGGTGGGTTTTCTTTAGGTGGCCTGGGTTTTTCCCTCAGAACTCAACTCGCAGCTAGGATTGATGCTGAGCGAGCAGCTCAGCTCCAGAGACAGGAATCTGGTCAGGCAGGGAGAATTTCAGGAACAGTTCATGCCCCAGCCACATGGTCAAGCGATCCTTGGCCAAGGAGAGGACATGATTTGGAGGAGTGTATTTTTCTTTGCTCAAATCTGCCCAAAAATGGGTGAATTTTTCTTGTCTTCTTTTGTCCTTCTTGTCTGCAAGTGTTATTTTTTAAAATTTGTTCAGCAAGAGAACGCTCTTTTTCTGTATGGATAATTAATTTTTTTTTTTTTTCCCTTCTGATTTTCCATGGAGGTCATAAGTAGAGATGAAAATCAGCCATATTCACTGAGGCAGTGCACTCACAGAAGGCTTCATGTGGGGGTGCTCAGCCTGGCCTGGGTCCAGGTAGTCATTTTGAGAGGAATAAGATATCCAACTCCTAAACGAGTGAGAAAAACAGAGCTGGGACGCTGTGAGGCAGATTTTCTGCCTGCATCTGTGAGCACAGGGTGCTAAAGAAATCCCCGCTTCCAGGGAGCGGCCAGAGGGTTAATTTTGGCTCCCTCTGCCTCACTTTATTCTTTGAATAATGAAATTAGTTGTTCCAGAGTCTTTTGAAGGGCTGAGCCGAGCCTTCTTGCAGAACAATACACGCTGTGCTCTCGATGTGAGTGCCCTTATGGTGAACTTTGAGCTACACATCTGCTATAAAGAAGTAACTCTTATTCCCAGTTGGCCATGGCTAGGAAAGGATTCCGGCTCCATCCACGCCTCGGCACAGTTCTGTTCGCTCCATGGAAGCCTGGCCTCGGAGCAGAGGGGTAGGAGCCATTTGGAAACCTCGTTAAAACGCCCCGGCACGTTCAGCGCTTTCCCCGGGCGAGGGAGGGCTGGAGATGAGCCCTGCAGGAGCTGAGCACGCGACTGAGCTCCAGCCCATTCCCAGCAAAGCCCCTTAAATCCGGCATTAACTTCCCAGCTGTGCTGGGAGGCTGCGCCAGGAATTCCCCCGGGATGCTTTCGGTTGGGGTTTAGAGAATCCCAGGATCTCTGAGGCTGGGAGCCCGGGCCGTGCCCGATGCCCACCGTGTGCCCAGCCCGGAGCACTGAGTGCCACGGCCAGCCCTGCCTGGGACCCCTCCAGGGCTGGGCACTGCAGAGCTCCCTGGGCAGCCCCTGCCAAGGCCTGAGCACCCTTTCCATGCAGAAATTCCTCCTGCTGCCCACCCTGAGCCTGCCCTGGCCCAGCCTGAGGCCCTTTCCCCTTGTGCTGTCCCTGTTCCCTGGAGCACAGCCCCACCCCCCCGGCTGTCCCCTCCTGGCAGGAGCTGTGCAGAGCCACCAGGGCCCCCTGAGCCTCCTCTGCTCCAGGCTCAGCCCCTTCCCAGCTCCCTCAGCCCCTCCTGGGGCTCCATTCCCTTCCCAGCTCCCTCAGCCCCTCCTGGGGCTCCAGCCCCTTCCCAGCTCCCTCAGCCCCTCCTGGGGCTCCAGCCCCTTCCCAGCTCCCTCAGCAGCTTTGGCTTCATGGCAAAGCTGGTCCCACAGGCTTCACTTGATCTATTCACTTTGTTATCCCTGCTGCTGGGGCTGAGGGTGAGCAGTGAGGGTGGGCAGGCCCTGGCATGGGGTATCCAGAGCAGCTGTGGCTGCCCCTGGATCCCTGGAAGTGTCCAAGGACAGGGCTTGGAGCAGCCTGGGATAGTGGAAGGTGTCCCGGCCCATGGCAGGGGTTGAAATGAGATAGGTCCCTTATCTTTGTAAATCAGAAAAAGCAGGACAAAGGTGTGGTAAGTAGACTGAAACGGTGAGAGCACAAGGTGTGGTGGCATCTCCCTGGAGACCCTGGTTCCCAAATGAACGTGCCATTTGATAGTTACTGCAGGCAGCCCTGATGGCATCAGTGAAAACCACCAGTGGCAAAATAGGTGGCAAGCTGTGGGTGTCACGGTGTCACCTTTAGCATCACCAGGTGTCTGTGTGGGATGATTCGTGCAGTCACAGTGACTTGGTCATGTGAGGTGTTAGATCAGATGGTTTCTCACACCATCTCACGGAGCTCAACATGGTAAAAGACAAATTCTGTTTCTTTTTCTTCCTTTGCTTTTAGGGTCGCTGTTGGCCATGGATCGGGATTGTCTCTTTTGAAATGATTTTCCCCTTGCAAGCCTCGCTTTTGACCCTCATCCTCTAAGTTCCTCTTCTTCATGCTGGTGGCACCTCCATCCCACATCAACATCCCTCAACATCCCTGCAGTGGGAGGTGCTGCACCCAAAAACGAGGTGTTCTCTCCAAACCGGCCCTCAAACACCTGCTTTTCATCCAAGAACTTGTTGAGGGGAAGTCACGGTGAAGAGCACAGAAAGAGGTTTGGGACACTTCAGTCCTCCAGAACCAGGGACTGTCACATTTCCCTCCTGTGTTGCAAGAGGAGCAGCTGGGGTTCATCCCAGGATGCTGAGAAATGGTCAAACCAGGATTTCATGCAGTGAAAATTTTTCCTAACGGGACTGACTGCGGCTTGAAGCAGCAGGACTTGACAGGCCTTTTGTCCCTGCCCTGAGGAGCCATTGGAGCACAGTAATTCCCTCCTCAACCCACGGCAAGGAAACCGCTTCATAATCTTCTTTTCCAAAGCAATATAGGCCAAGCATCTTGATCCTTTCCTTTTCAGCCCGGAGATTCTGGGCATGGCTGCAGGATCCTGTAATCCCCTGGGATGTCCAGGAGCGTGCACCCTTTCCTCTGCAGCGCTCGGACCCATGCCCAAATCAGAATCCTGCTGCAGCACCTGCCCCGACACCTGGGTTTGAAGGGCAGCACCTGAAGGGGGTCCAGGAGCTGCTCCAGTCTGAGCGAAGCAACCAAACGGGGTCTTTTCCCCTGGTGAAAAAACCACTGGAGATGGCTGCCACGGAAAAGCGGAGTTATTGCCAAACACGGAAATGTTTCCTGATCTGTTTACTAATATTTGGTGCTCCTTTCTGGACGGTGTTCAAACCAAAATCCAACCACACGCGTCAGCAACTTCCTGCCCTCCTCCCCACCCTGGGCTCCTGCACCCGGGGGAGCAGCAGGGATGGGAAGAGCTGGTGAGAGGCGAGGAGGGGATGGGGTTGTTGTTCTCATCTGGCAGGAGCCGTCCCAGGGGTGCTGGCGCCAGACCCTGCTCGCAGGGGACAGAGCAGAGGCGTTGGCTGCGTGCAGCGGTCCCCGGGCCGGGTCGTGGCAGGAGGGCACGGACGGGCTCTGCCAGCCCAGCCCCTCGAGCAACCCCAGCCCCTGCCAGGCCCGGTTCCTAATGGCAAATAAATAGGATCTTACAATTGTGTCTTTATGACGGGGATGTTTACAGCTGTCCCGGGCTGTGGGGGAGGGATGGGAGGGACGGCCGAAAGGTCAGCGCGGCACATGGGGCTACCGTAACCCTCCGACTACAGCAGGCCTTGGGCTGTCTGCTGGGCCAGCCGTGCCCAGCACAGACTGAACAGCACCCAACGTGCCTGGGGTTCTTTGCTGAGAGCAGGAGCTATGCTAAAAACAGGGGGTTTTACCTTTTGCTTTCAGCGCAGGTCCTCCGGTCCTTGAGGTTTCAGCATTTTCCTACCTGGCCATAAAGCAACGGGATCCAGGGTTTTACTTCCCTGCTCTGCTTGAATCATAAAGTTACGGATTAAGAGAATGGTTTGGGTTGGAAGGGACCTCAAAGACCATCTAGTTCCTCCCTCCTGCCATGGAAGGGCAGGGACACCTTTCACTATTCCAGGCTGCTCCAGCCCCAGGGTCCAGCCTGACACTGCCTGGGATCCAGGGGCAGCCCCAGCTGCCAGGCCCTGCCCACCCTGCCAGGGAACAATTCCTGGATCCCAAAATCCCATCCATCCCTACCCTCTGGCAGTGGGAACCTATTCCCCCTTCTCCTGCCACTCCAGTTACTGATGAAATGCTTCTCCAGCTTCCCTGTAGCCCCTTCAGACCCTGGAAGGAGCTGTGAGGTCTCCACACACCCTTCTCACAGCCCCAGCTCTCCCAGCCTGGCTCCACAGGGGAGCTGCTCCAATTCCCTCAGCAGCTTGGTGCCTTCTTTCCACCGGCTCCAGCAGTTCCACGTCCTCCTTTTCTTGGAGGAAGAAACTGCACCAGAACTGTGCACAAGAACTTCCCTGCCCACTCACGCTCCTCAGGGGAGCTGCTGGCTCTGAAAACCCACCCTGAATGCTCGTCAGGAGGGCAGACACCCTTCTCAAGTCCACTTTAGCTCAAGTCCACACCACTGGGCAGATCCATCCTAATCCAGCCCGTCCCTGCCTGCAAGACAAGCAAAAAGCAGCATTTTTCAGGGGCCACTCATTGCTCCATGGGTGTCAATGCTTCCAGGGCAGCTCCCAGTTTCAATGGCTTCAGGTCTCTGTTTAATAACTTAAAGCTCACTCTGTTCATCTCATGTTCTTATTTATTTGTGGCAGAAATCAGCACTGAGTCTCCACAGAAATTGTTTACTTTGCTGTTGTCAATAGAAACTGAAGGTCAAACAATCAGATCTGAGCCTGTGGTTCTAACTCAGTATCTGTTTATATTTTTCCTGATGAGTTTTAATAAAAAATATTTGTCTGACCAAGGAGGCTTCACGGCTAAAACAAAGGTGGCCATGTAGTTGAGAAGTGGGGGAAAATAAGCCAAGCAGAAAGCACAGGTTGAGGGAGGCTTCACAATTGCAGTCACCTCATAAATCCATCTGCACTGATCAGGGCGGGTGTTTTCCCCTACAGCTGCATCCCAGCCAGGCTGAGGCACCACAGTGCTCACAACAGTATATCCTGATCCCTCCAGCTTCTTGGGCACCTTGAAAAACACATCTGTGCAGGGTCCATTGTAGCTGTTTTAATGAGAGAAGGGCAAAGGAATACACCTGGGAACTTTGAAAATAGCCCTGTCTGGCACAACAAACCATTTTCTTTGGCTTCCAGACTTTCCCTTTGCAAGAGTCTTGGATCTACGTCTTAAGCAAGCCTTTGGGGTTTTTCTCTTTTGTTCTTGTGTGTCAGATTCTAGTTTCCTTGGGGAAGAAATTGAGGGAGGGGAGGAAAAAGCATCTATGGAGTCAGAAGAGGGTTGTACCTTTTAGGTGCTCGAGCCATCTCACTCCACCTTGCTCCATCTCTGCCCCCAAGCAGTCTGCACCAAAGCCCCTTCCTTCCTTGTGTGAGTTGGATTGGAAAAGCCAGGCTGTGGTACTTTGATGCCTGGGTAATGGTTAAGAGCTCTGTATCATCAATAATTAAAGCCCACTTGTTTCTTCCCAAGTGAAGAACTGCGATTGTTCTGCTGAGCCTCAGTCGATATCTGCCATGAGTAAACCGGTGAAACAAGGACTCACTGGACTGAAACCTGCCTCAAACTGGGAAAAAAGAAAAAAAAGAAGAGTGTGGAGGTCTCATTTTGAAGTTGAGATTGCCTCTCTGGGGTCAAAGGGTGCAAAGCTGCGAGGTAACTTCAGCAGCATCACGCGATCCGGTCCGTTAGCGCGGGGCTGTGAGTAATTCCGAAACCCTCAGCTCTGGGCTGGAGCCAGATGACACAAAGAGAATCACCCACAAGCACGAGACCCTTTTCTGCTGGCAAAAGAAGCCGTGAGCACCTTGCAAGTGGCACAGGTTTTTCTGCTTATTCAGCATTTGGGCTGACTTGGCTTTTATCCTGCCAATCTTGCTCAGCGCTTGGATCCTGAGACAGCCTGAGACGTGTCATTCTTTTACTCAGAAACCTGGCAGCACAGGTGTTCTGAAACAGAATGGTTTGGGGGAGCTGGATTTTTCCATCCCTCAGTCTCTGAACTCTGAGGGCTTCATCATCAAGGTGCTCAGCTTGAGTGAGGATGTAAAGCAGAAATCACTTGCTCATCACATCCGTCTTCACAAGGGAAGGTCTCTTTGATTTCCTGTGTCAGGAGAGCGTGGCAATGTCTGTATTGTTGCAAATCCCCTGAGCCCAGTATCCCATCTTGAACTCGGCCCAAAAACCCGGGGAAAGGTGTAAGAGCAAGGAAGACACGCAGGGAAATTTCACCTGCGGGCTCTTGCAGCTTCTGGTGCTTCGCTGCTCGGGGATTTTATGAAGTGGGTCATTTTGGAAGCCGTCAGCACCCTGGAAGGAATTCCTCATCCTCATTAACTGATTCATCACCCTTTTAAACTCACAAAAACCCCTTGCATCCCCAAAACCAGGGGAGTCTGCAGGGGAAATGCATGTCCTGAGAGCTGCGCCCTTCTCCTGCCCCACCTGGGCCTGTCCCCAGCTGAATCTGGTGCCATCTGCTACACTCTAATTTCTTCTAGCAGCACCTATGGGCAGATCAGGCTTAGACAGCTACAGAAGCCATTCCAGTTCTTTCCATCCTTCCCGAAGCTTTCCCAGTTCTGCTACCTCCCTTCTGAGATGGGAAGACTAAAACTGCTCCCAGCATCCAAGGTGAATTTGTGCTGCAGCGTGGTGGTGCTCTCCCTTCCTTGGCTGGCAATTCCTCACGGCATTTTGGCTCTTTTTTGGATGCATCCTGAGCAATGGACTCGTTCTTTCCAGAGCCCATCCATCAGAATGTCGGGATGTCATTCCGGAGTGTTGGTGGCAGTCAGAGCCAACCCCCTCACTGGTGGCATTTGGGTTATTTTCACTTTGCACCCAGTAAGCGAATGGAATATTCCGTGTGGTCCCTCAGCTTTACCATCCTGCACATCCCCTTTTTTCCCAGGTAGCCAGGGAATGTGCTGAAAAGCCTGGATTTCAGTAATGTGGGGGTTCCCCTGCTGCAGCTGTGCCCTCTGAGCAAGAAGCCAGGCCCCAAATCCCTCCAGAATTACCTCCATGCCCACTGAGCTCCATGCTCCTGGTGCCCCCGGGGCGTGCCAGGGACGCGCCTGGAAAAGGGGATGGAAATGGGGATGGTGGCACCTGCAGCTGTGTTTTGAACATTGCTCATGCCCCGAGGAATGAGCCTGGAGCTCCAAAGATCTGCGCTGACAAGGAAAACACATGGCTGTGCCTCACACAGAGGCAGCGAGCCAGGGGTTTGCCCTGGTTAACGAGCTAAAATGCAAACCAAGTAAATAACCTCATTTGTGAAGGATTCCTTCTATTTTTCATCAGGGACAGTTTGGTCTCTGTCCCTCGGAGGGCTATAAACCTGATATGACTAAAATAAAAGAGGGAACATCAATCCAAGGAGATGAGGCCAGTATTTTATAGCCAGTGGATGTATCCTCATATGGGACAGCGGGACACTCATGGGTTTAATTACACTGTTTCTGTCCTGTTTTTCTAGGACTGTATCTGGGAAGATGCTGGAGTTCAGCAGCTGGAAACAGAAATCCCATCACCTTTTCCTGTCTTAGGCACTGCTGTGTTCTCATGGAGAGAGGTGTTCTTGCAGGGAGGCTTTGGAAAACCCCAGAAAATGCAAATCCTTTTCTCACACATGGAATATTTCCTAATACAAAATATCTGCTGAACACCTGTTCTTGACCTTGACATCTCCAAGATGCCAAGATCTTGGAGATGTCAAGATCTTGACATCTTGGTGGCATCATCAGAGATGGTCTTGACATCTCCAGTGGCACCCATCAGAGATTCTCCTGCCCCCTCTGTCAGTCACAGTGCCAGCCCTCTTCCCTTTGGTGGCATTCCCACCCATTCCCACTTTTTATCCAGCCATAAAATCCTTTTTCCAGTCCCACCTGACTTGCCCAGGGCTGGGACAGCTGGAGGAAGAGGAAGGACTGTGCTTGGCTGCCCCTGCTTCGAAGGGCTGTAACAGGGATTTTGTAATTAACCTTACACCCCACTCCAGGAACGTGAAACGAGGTGAAAGCACCGAGGCTGCTCCCCGTGGAGGCACAGCTGGCTTGGGTGGGATGTTGTTTCTTTTTCGTGTGTGGACTTATTGGCTGGGTTAACATTTCGGCACGTGGCAAGAGGTGCAGGGACCTCCAACATCAATTTTCTCTCCATCTGCTGCCTTGGGTGGGGAGTATCCTTAGCTTTAAAAGGGGGAAGCTGGAGCTTCATGGATGTGAATTAAACCCTTGGGATGAGGTGGGAGAACAGCCCCAGCAAGGAGGGAGAGATGCATCTGGAAAGGAGCGACTCTCTTGTGCCATCCTTTGCTTGGGCTGGTTCCAGCTGGGTCTCCATGGACACAAAGTCAAAGGCCTCACTGCAATGCTCTTTTATTTAGCAGCAAGGGGACAGTTTATAGCCCAAATCTGTGTGTTCCTGTATTTGTCCCCTGGAGAAAGTTTCTAGAAGAATTGCAAAGGGGAAATAATCATGGAATCCTGGAATGGTTTGGGTTGGAAGGGACCTCAAAGCCCATCCAGTGCCACCCCTGCCATGGCAGGGACACCTTTCACTATTCCAGGCTGCTCCAGCCCCAGGCTCCAGCCTGGCCTTGGGCACTGCCAGGGATCCAGGGGCAGCCCCAGCTGCTCTGGGCATCCTGGGCCACGGCCTGCCCACCCTGCCAGCAACAATTCCTGGATCCCAATATCCCACCCAGCCCTGCCCTCTGGCAGGGGGAAGCCATTCCCCCTTGTCCTGTCTCTCCAGGCCTTTGTAAATAGTCCCTCTCCATCTTTCCCATCGGCTCCTTCAGGATGCAACGAGGTCACCCCAGAGCTTCTCCTCCCCAGGTGAACACCCCCAGTTGCCCTGATCCAAGTGCAGCACCTTGCACTTGATACCTCATGAACCATCCCCTGTTTTAAACCCAATGTTTCCCCTGACAGGTCCACGTTGCTTCCACTGCAGCCCAAAGGAAAGGACTCACTCGGAAATCAGTGATTTTACTGCACTGCGCCATTGTTCTGACATTTCCCCAGCTGAGGGTTCCCCAGCACGCCCCGGGGTGCTCTGCAGGCCGTGGTTGGTGCTGTTCCTGTGCTCTGGGAAAAACTCCCTCGTGAGACTGATTATCAAAGTCGAGGTGACGACGCAGGTGTGTTGGAGAAACCCTTTCAAGTGATCGGGGTGGGGAAAAGCAGCAATCAGGGCTTGCTAGATCAGCAAGCTGAGACGACCTTGCCCGCAAGGTGAGCAGGCCACAGAGAGGAATCGTGTCTGTAGCACACAACTTTCAGCAGAAAACTGCTCCGCTTAGGCAAGAAAAACTACTCTGTGAAACTGAACCGATGAGCAATGGAAACTGAGCTTCAGCTTTTCGGGTTCCCACGCTTCATAAAATATATCTTTGGAGGGGTGGGGGAGTGGGTAATGGTTTGTGAGAACGAAGAAACGCTGTCCCATCAGCCCCTGCTTGCTGTGGGGGATTTCCAATGTCGATTATTGAAGCAGCTCCGAAGTTGGCAAGGGCAGGAGCAGCTTCCCCAAAGCCTGGGGGGCTGCAGGAGGTCTGCACCCAGCTGCCCCTCTGCCACTGCAGAAGCTGATGGCATTTGGTAGCCCGGCACAGTCAGCCATGAGAGGGGTTTTTTTTAATAATTTATAGATGGATCTTACAGACTGGAACGCCAGTTTGCTCCGCAGTCTGTAGCTGTTCCCTCCACCTGGGTTTTTAAAGAGGTCTCTGACTCTCAGTTAATGGATTTATGGCCACAGAGTCTTCCTGACAGGATTTTTTTCCTCTTTCTTTTGTGTCCTCCTTAGATGTGGCTTCTTTGTGACATTCACAGGATCAGGACATGCACTGTTGGTGGGACAGCGTCTACACTCATTCTCTGTTAGGTCATTTTTAATTAAAAGCAATTCATTTTGGGTGTTTCCAGAGTAGAAACCAGACCTACCTTGACTAGTACTCAACAATTCACCAACCCAGATATACAATGTGAAAACAACAACAACAACAAAAATTAATGGATATTTTCAGAGATGGCAAAGGTTGGCAACCCTTAGCTCAAAGGATCAAGACAACCTTGGTTTGTGCCAAAAATCTCCCTCCTTGCTGGAACTGGGCCTGATTTTGGAAAACAACAACAACAAAATTATTTATTTTTATGATTTAAATTTTTATTATTATTATTACTATATTATTAATTCTATTAATTTATATTATTTATAATAATTTTAAATATTTTTTTAAAAATCTGAGCCTTTTTTCCTCTCTGATGGGATCCATGAACACCTCGTATGGTCAAGAAACAGAGATTCTTCCTAACCATAAACACCACGTGTAACTTTTGCTTGTTGTAACTGTGACCAGATGCTGGCACTGGGTTGTGCCTGTGGAAATCAGGCACTCTCCTCTTCCCAGCCCCTCCAAGAACCTCAGCGCTCTGACTCACAGTGAAGGGGAGGAGGGGGGAAAAAAAGGAATGGAAAGAATGCCAAGCAACTGCTCACAGTATTCTATTTCTCCTGGAGCTAGTGAAAGGGAAAGAGAACTTCGAGGCTGAAGACAATAGAGGTCTAATAGTGATGCTGAAGTGTTATTTCTCCTTGGATTTTTTTTCTCCTTTTCAGCAAGCAGGAATCTGTGGTTTTGGTTCAAGCCACCATTGGGAGGAGCTCCGAAAGCCGAACAACTGAAGGTAGAAATAAAAGCCAGAGGTGAAGGTTTCTTTGGAAACCAAAGAAATCTCTCTAGGTTTCAGCTCTCAAAAACTTGCCAGAGCTAAAAGCACGAGAGGCAGGTTGTTTTCTGCGAGGCTGTGTCCGCAGAGAGCCCAGACACACATTTCCCTGAAAGTAAAGAAGATCATCTTGTTCTAAACCCCTGCTGTGAACAGGAACCTCTTCCAACAAACTGTCCAACCCTTGGCCTTGGACACTTCCAGGGGTCCAGGGGCAGCCACAGCTTCTCTGTGCCAGGGCCTCAGCACCCCCACAGGGAAGGGTTTTTGTTCTAATTTCAACTCTAAACCTCCTCCCTTTCAGTGTGAAGCTGCTCCCCCTCGTCCTATTACTACAATTTCTTGTAAATAGTCTCTCTCCCTCAGGTGTAACTTGGATTGGCACGAATCCCTGCTGCGGGCAGGCCACTCTGCCATCAGCTCCGAGAGAATTCCCAAACCTCCCCCATTCTGCTGCTAGGGAATTTAGGATCCAAGAGTCCAAACCCAGGAAGCCAACGAAGGCTGGAGCTCAGATCCTTCGCTGAATTAGAGCTGATACCACCATGATTGTGGTTTTCCACCTCCAGACACGGAAAGCTCCTGAACATCAGCCAAGCAGGATGGATCCCAAGCTCTCCAGGCACCACCCGTAACCCTTCAACGCTGGGAAAGGTAGCTCGCCTTCCCTGAGCTGAAAATGGAAAAGATTAGCACATTTTTCATCCCCCAGAGGGAATTGGAGACTGTTCTACCTCTGGAAAAAGCCACCCACTGCTTCCTGGGGGATGACATGGCACGCAGTCCTTGCGTGAGAGGGTTTTTGGTGGGGATCCCCATCCGAGCCCTCCGCGGATAATTTCCCAAACGCAGAGAGCCAGCGCAGCCATCAAACAGCTTCCTCTGAAAGATTTGGGAGCTCAGAGTTCCACATCAAGGTTTCACAGCAGATTTTGCACCTATTTTTTGTTTTAAAGAGGCCCGTAAGCCACCTGCCCAGCTGCTCAGGCACAGGAGACCTGAGGTTCACGGGTGTTTCTCACCCTTCGGGCAGACAAAGCCAGGTTTGCCAGACTTCCCTGGAAAACTCTGCGGTCATACACGAGAACCTGCACCAAGGAGTCATTTAAAATGCCAATTCCAGTGGCATTTTAAATCTCACGTCCACGGCAACGCCAACAGGAGTGGGTACAAACTCCTGAATTCCCAGGAATGGGAAAATCCTCAAAAAAGGAGCTCTAACCAGCAGTCATCGGAGATCACAACAGCTCAGCAGCAAAGAAGAGAAGGTCTGGGGTCTTTTCTGCCTTGGGTTGGGGTTGGTTTTTGCGCTGGGTTTTAGACTTGCCTATAGACCTTGTGTAATCAAAAATAGAACTGTAAATTCATCATCTGCTTTGTTCTGTGCAAGTAATTCTCTATTCACAGCTCACCCTCATCCTGCAGAGCAACTCACATGCTCTGGTTGGTTACGCCAGCATAGTCTAATTCCAGAGATCACAAAAATAATATTCCAAGTCTAATCCCAAAGAAAGGATTACCAGGGATCAAATCCATTATTTCACAATAAATCCCTTTTATGTCTTTTTTTCCCCCCCATCAGCGATCAAAGCAAGTGGATTTCAGCTCTAAAATGCTGCTGCTGTGCAGCAGAAGAGATCCTTGCTCAAGGCACAAGGCTTAACATTTACTTGCTTCTTTTTTTTTTTTTTCCCCCCTCCCTCCTTTTATTTTTGCACAGTATCAAAGGAGATTTATTTTTTCCCCCTTGCCAAAAATAAAAGTCTGGTCTAGATTCTCAGCTGCAGCTGAGAGCACTGGGAAAGAAAGTAGCTACAAGCCCATTTTTGTGTCTTCCTAATCTTGTAGGACAGTTTCTAATCTTCTCAAATTGTCGGCAGCCCATCAGCGCTGTTTCTTCCTTGAGAGTCCGTTTTTTTGAGAGAAGCTCTGGCTTAGATTTAGAGACCACCAAAGAGATTTAGAGACCACCAAAGGGGGTTTGTTTGTCCCTTTGCAAGCACCAGGGCAGGCTCAGCTCACCAGTTGCAGCGGTTTTGTCACGGTTTGCTGCGTGAAGCTCCGAAATGACACGGGAGCATCCCACTGCCCGGGGCTGGGACACTGCAGCTCTGATCCTGTTCTCCATAAAACACAGCCAGAGCCACCAGAACCACAGAATTCCAGAGCTGCTGGCCTGGCTGATGGGGGCAGAGGTTGCCACAAAAGCAACCCAAAGCTGTGCCAGCCTCCGGCACGTGCCACGAGCTGGGCAAAGCGGGTTGTGCCTCCTCGTGGCTGGGCAGCCAGGAGCCCCTCCACTAGCAGAACCACATTTTTCAGTCCTAATCTCAGCCTGTTGGAATTAGCTCTGCTAAAGCCAGCAGAATTATACGGGTCAGATCAATTACGATGAAAAAAATTCAATTATGGCTGTGCCATATGCAGCACTATAAAAAGGACTGAGCTGTGCATATGGCCGGAGAAACAAAGAGCACAAATGCCCCCACACTCTGATGCCCTTTGGTCTCTCAGCACTTTCTACGTGGACCACGGCGAGAGGAGGAAAAGTGCCATGGATTGTCCTTTTGGAAAAGGACCAGCCTTCAAATGCCCCTCTCCACCAGCCTCCAAAAGAGCAGGAACCATCTCCCCGTGGAGGCTGCTTGGAACGCCTTGGAGGAGGTGGAGTTGGTCGGGTTTGGGGCGTGAAACTTTCTGCTAAAACTGCGAGGATCATTAAGGTTGGAAAAGAGATTTAAGATTATCCAGGCCAAGCGTCAACCCAGAACCACCAGCATGAGAAAAAAGCAGATTTTTCCCAACATTTCCTATTAAAAAAAAAAAAAAAGAAAAATCTGTCCCATTCCTCTAAGGATGAACTCAGGGCTGGGGCTTGAACACCTGAGGACACAACCTAAGAAGAAGAAAACAAACAAAAAAAAGAAAAAAGAAAAAAATAAAAAGGGGGAAGAGGAGGAAGATCGTGGTAAAGGATGAAGGTTGTTGCCATCGCCCCTCTGGCTCTCCTTGGAGCAGTGATTCCGAAGTGGAATGCACGAGATGATCCAAAGTGCAGCAGGAGGAAATGCTAGGGTGTGATTTATAAACACACCCACGATTAAGGTGCGTGCTTAAAAATGGTTTTTGGGAGGTTGTGGTGCCAGGCATAGGCTGCTTCCAGGGAGAAATAGTGTGTCCTGGAATTCCCTTTCAGCCCCTAATGGAATAATGGACCAGCACTGCAACATGCAGCAGAAAGCCTCAGAGAAGTTGCCATCAACCCATCACAAAAAAAAAAATAAACGATTGAAAAAACCCAAAAAACCACCCTCAGTGGATTGACCAGTGTTCAAAAATACATCCAAAGGATGCTCTTGCACGTCAGCCTGCTCTGGCACGCTCCTCCTGCACAGGCTTCCAGATGGTCCATCTTTTTAGCCCTCCCTTTATTTTAAGAGGACAGCCTGAGGCACAGCAGGACCATATCACTGCTTTATTTGAGAGCAGGAAAAATGAAAGTTCTCCCAGAAAAAAAAAAAAACAATTTAAAAAAATTATTTTTCTAAAAATAATTGCAAGACAGATACAAATAATTCTCAGATTTCTTTTTATTCTTATTATTCTTCCCCAAGCAAGGCCACAGTTTTCAGGGAGCCCAGCCCAGCAGAGATTTAAAGGAGCCTCTTGGTGGTTGATAGTGTCCCTGTATTGCAGTCATTGATTCACAGATTAGTTTATTTTTTGAGTCTAAGTCATGCACTCCATGCTGGACAACTCCAAATACAACAACAGAAAGCCTATACACTATATATCTATTTATTAAGTCAGTTTTCAAGGTTTTCCAAAAGTAATCTGATAAAATTATTTCACACACACACACACACAAAAAAAAAAAGAAAACAAAAGCAATTAATTTCTCAGGGTCTGCTGTGGAGCCAATAGAACTCAGGAGGCAAACCTTAAATCTTGATAATCCCACACAGTTTAAGTGTGGTACTACAGCAGGTTGGGGAAAAACCCAGCCTTGCGAGCTCCAGGGCTGTGAATTGAACAAGCTGCTTCTCCTGCCACCACGTCCTGAAAAGAGGGAGGGAAAATCATCAAGCACGTACTGTAGGAATCCAACTGCTTTCCACCGTTCCCCCCTTTTTCTCTTTCAGAACCCTGCCTGGTGGGAAATCACCGGAGGGAAGGATCCCCTGATGATGCCACCAGGACCACGGTGGGGCTCCCTCATGTGCTACGGCTCCCTCCAAAAACGTGTGGCTCCAGCAGGCACCCGACAAGCCCTGCGCTCCCCAGATTAAAGGATTTGCTGGTTTAGGAACCCGGATTGGGGCCTGTTCACGTCTGACCCTCCCTTGTGCCTCCGCTGAGAGCTCATCCTTGGAAGATGCCAAGGGGAGCAATCCGAAACACAAAGCCAGTCGGCCTCCCAAAAAAAAAAAAAACCCTGGATGGGAGTCAAACAATACAAGCCTTGAGAATTATTTTAGACTAAATTCTTCCTCAGGGCATCATCTCCAGGGGTGAAAGCTCGGCCCCACCAAGGCCAAGAGCAAAACTCCTGCAGACCTCAGCAGGACCTGGCTCCCACCCAAAGCAAACTTTTCGAGTCTCAGTCAAGCTCTTCGACTGCAGACGCTCATTTCTATTATTTCTGCAGCCTTTTTGTCTCACCAAAAGGATCCTTCCGCAGTGGCCATCCAAAAGCCGTTGACAAGACAGAAGAAATTTAATTTGCAGCTGAAAAAGAAGTCTATAAATTCCTCTCTCTCTCTCTCTTTTTGTTTTGTTTTGTTTTTGGGTCATTTTTTTTGTTTTCCCAATTAAAATCAGCATGTGTGTGACACGGTCTCCAAGTGCGGTGGTGTCAGTCTGGCTGGTGGAGGAGTCTGGCAGCCCTCAAGCCCTTTGGGGACTGGGATTGTGCCCTGTTCTATTCCTGCACGGCCCCTCACCCTACGGGACCCTGTGTCTGCCACAGGAGCCTTCCAGGGACCACGGTAAAAGCAATTATAAGCACAAGCATTTTGATTTCAGCCTCGTTGCCTCTCCCTGTGCCAGCATTGTTCGCCATTCCCGGCAGACCCGCGGCGTTTTCTCCTCCCAGGGAAGAGCAGCGTGGCCACGCTCGCTGCTTTGGCGTTTGGAGCCACGGTAACGGGCGAAACACGAAGCCTCCGCTTTACAACAGCTTCTCTGACTTCTGGTGATTTGTTTTAAAGCTCCTGGAAACCAGAAGTTGCAGCAGTTTCTCGCTGTCAGAAGGAAACGTCCGCGTGGACGCAGGGGATGGCTCAAGAGCACGGCTCTGAGCGTGCCAAAAAGCTGGAAAACAAAGAGCAGCCCATGCCGGACTAGTTTTGCTCTTGGAGATCGCCCTGGTGGCCAGCCTGGTCACCCTGTGGCTGGCAGGGATGAAGACCCATCTCACACCAGCTCTGTGGCCCTCACGAGGAGAGGTGACCACAGCCTCTACCCAGGGACAGACACCTCCATCGCCAAGAAATCAACACCCACCGCCACAAATCACCTCCATTCCCTCTGCTCCCGGAGTTAAAATGCCAAGAAGTTCCACCACAAAAGGAATTCCTCGCCCCGAAGGCCACCGGTTCAGACCCTGACTCTTTAGCAGGACTCCGAAATTGTCCCCGTGTGCTGGCACTTATGGAATGGTCCTCAGCAACCAGGAGCACAGCAGGCTTTGGGGAGGGAAGAAAATGAACCAGGTCGTGCTTCCACCTTCATCTTCTCTCCACAGGCTCTGACATTTTTCGTGCAGTGGGAGCGGGGCCGCGCCCTCCTCGTTCCTATAGATGCCAAGTTGGTGGCTTGCCACGTTATTGGAGCCCACAAACCTCGGGCTTTGTCCAAGGAAGGAAGTCAGGCTCCGGCAGAGGCAGCTGCATTGAACTTGCTCGAACATGCAGATTTCCAGAGCTCTCCACTCCCACAGGGACATTGCAACACCATCCCGAGAGCCTGGCGTGCCAAGCAGGAGCTGATGTCCAGGTTAGATCCAAGCCGCTGCAGGGAATTGGGAATCTTAGACCCTGGGAAATGCGGGGCTGCCAGAACCTGTAGGATTTCCCAAGATTTTCCTGCAGCACATGGGGGAATCTTGAGCTTCAGTGTCGTTTTCTTCCCTCACGTTTTTCAAGGAAAGCCTGTGAGAGCTGGGATTGCTCAGCCTGGAGAGGACAAACTGCAGGGGGCCCCTGGATCCCTGGCAGTGCCCAAGGCCAGGCTGGAGCCTGGGGCTGGAGCAGCCTGGGACACTGGGAGGGGTCCCTGACATGGCAGGGGTGGGATGGATGGGCTTTAAGGTCCCTTCCAACCCAAACTCTTCTGAAATTCTTTAAAATTCTAAAAACTACAGGAACCACATCCAGCTCTTCCAAAACCCTCTGGTCATCCAAGAGAGATGTGAGCAGGAGACAACAGTGTAGGCTTGAGGACAGGGCTCCCATAGACATAAATAAGTTCCTGTAGGATGGCCTGGATGCACAAGCTCCATCCTTGTTCTGGAGGTGTTTTCACAGCAATTTGGCAAATTAAGTAAAATCTTTGGTTGCATTCAAACAAAAACAAACATCAGGATATATTCCGTTTGCTGGATGTGTTGATCATCTTGGCTTTCCCAGCTTTAGAATCACAGAATATCCTGAGCTGGAAGGGATCCACAGGGATCACTGATCCAGCTCCTGGCCCTGCCCAGACCCCCAACAATCCCACCCTGGGCACCCCTGGGAACATTTTCCAGAGGCTCCTGGAGCTGTGCCCATTCCCTGGGGAGCCTGGGCAGTGCCAGCCCCCTCTGGGGGAAGAGCTTTTTCCTGCTCTCCACCCTAACCCCTCCTGGCACAGCTCCAGCCCTTCCCTGGGCCCTGTCTCTGGTTGCTGAGAAGGGAAGAACTCCCGGGAATAATCTGCAGATTTCGGCTTTGCTCTCAGAGAGAGAATTCCACAGGCGAGTGCCTTCTCCAGCACCCTCGAAGAAGCAGCCCAGGGAGTCCTGCGAGATTCCTCCTTCCTGCCTCTCTCCTCACCTCAGATCAACCCCCGTGCAAGGAGTCTTCAGCTCTGCAGTCGTCTGTGAGTCACTGGTGTCACCTACACACGTGTAGCCACCTGAAGCAAGCTCCAGCAGAGCCGGGCTTTGTGCTGCAGGGAGGACGCCGTGTTCCCTGGGCTGCACGTCTCCCTGCCTCGGCAGCTGCGGCAAAGGCCGCTCCTCCTGCGACAGACTCCAGGGAACACCGAGAAAAGAACCAACCCCGAGCTTCCATCGACCAAACGGAAAAGGAGGGAGGGGAGGGAAGGTAAAAATTAAAAAGCGTATGAAATAAATATAAATCCCAGGATCCCCGAGGCTGGAAAATCCCTCCCAGCCCGTGGAGCCCAGGCCGTGCCCGATGCCCACCGTGTGCCCAGCCCGGAGCACTGAGTGCCACGGCCAGCCCTGCCTGGGACCCCTCCAGGGCTGGGCACTGCAGAGCTCCCTGGGCAGCCCCNAGCTCCCTCAGCCCCTCCTCACCACACCTGTGCTCCAGACCCTCCAGCTTTAGCATGGTTAAATGGAATTTTGGGCAGGAATTGTTCCCCGGCAGGGTGCCCAGAGCAGCTGGGGCTGCCCCTGGATCCCTGGCAGTGCCCAAGGCCAGGCTGGACCCTGGGGCTGGAGCAGCCTGGGACACTGGGAGGGGTCCCTGACATGGCAGGGGTGGCTCTGGGTGGGCTTTAAGGTCCTTTCCAACCCAAAGCACCCCGGGATTCCATGGTTCCATGTTAGCTCAGGAGCAGGGGGGGTGTGTGCTGCACCAAACCCGATGCCCTGACAGATGCTTGGTCAGGGCCACAAAATGAGCTTGAGAAACTACAGCAAGGGGGAAATGCAAGATAATATCAGCCAGAATTGGGATGTCTCAGGAGGAGGGAGCAGCCATTTCCTCTCCCTCCCACCTCCCCCCACCCCCAAAAAAAA
>VWZN01012380.1:167279-181436 GCA_013396955.1 Regulus satrapa | reverse complement strand
AAAACCCAAACTAAAACAAAACCAGAAAACAAACAAAACGAAACAAAAGACCCCAAAACCCACCAGAAAATTCCTGTGCCACACAGAGCTGTTTTCCAGAGCTTGCTGGAGGAAGAGAGGGGGGGGTCTGTTTTACTCAGCCTAGAAATCAACGGCACACTGTTCCTACAAGTTTGTATACAGGGCTGAGGCAGCAAAACACACCTTTAAAAAAAAATAAAAAAATTATAACTAGAAGCCTAAGCTGCCAGTGAACGTAGAAGTTGCAAAAGTTTCAGTTATGCAAGCACACATTTCCTGGGTGTGAACATCTGACAGGCAGTAAATGAGGTGGAGAAGGAAGTTAATAAATGAGCACAAGCAGCACAGTTGGAAAGTAAGTGGATTTGAAACTTTCTAAATAAAATCAGTCATTCAAAGCTCCGGGCTTGTAGTCAGCCCACGAGGCATCTCGACTCCACAGCTGTGCACAAATGCTTGCAAGCACCTCTGCAAGACATGGCAGAGGGGGGGAAAAAAAACCCAAAAAAACATTCACAGGTTCTTTGGATTTTGTGGAGGAGAAATGGGTGTTGCAGGGTGAATTTCCATATGTCCCTTTTAAACACACTGCNTTTTGTTTGGTTTTTTGGTTGTTTTTTTTCCTCCTCTCAGTAAGTGAACTCGAAAGGAGCACTTGCCTGCCACAGGTACTTCCCCATGGAGCTTAGACAAACGAAACAAATGAGTTCAAGAAACAAACTCTGCCACTGCTTCGTATTTTTGATCAAAAGGCTTTACCTTTCCCACCTTCTCTTCCCCCCCCCCCCCCAAAAAAAAAAAACCCAAAATACCACCTTTAATTCTCNAAAACCCAAACTAAAACAAAACCAGAAAACAAACAAAACGAAACAAAAGACCCCAAAACCCACCAGAAAATTCCTGTGCCACACAGAGCTGTTTTCCAGAGCTTGCTGGAGGAAGAGAGGGGGGGGTCTGTTTTACTCAGCCTAGAAATCAACTACACACTGTTCCTACAAGTTTGCATACAGGGCTGAGGCAGCAAAACACACCTTTAAAAAAAAATAAAAAAATTATAACTAGAAGCCTAAGCTGCCAGTGAACGTAGAAGTTGCAAAAGTTTCAGTTATGCAAGCACACATTTCCTGGGTGTGAACATCTGACAGGCAGTAAATGAGGTGGAGAAGGAAGTTAATAAATGAGCACAAGCAGCACAGTTGGAAAGTAAGTGGATTTGAAACTTTCTAAATAAAATCAGTCATTCAAAGCTCCGGGCTTGTAGTCAGCCCACGAGGCATCTCGACTCCACAGCTGTGCACAAATGCTTGCAAGCACCTCTGCAAGACATGGCAGAGGGGGGGAAAAAAAACCCAAAAAAACATTCACAGGTTCTTTGGATTTTGTGGAGGAGAAATGGGTGTTGCAGGGTGAATTTCCATATGTCCCTTTTAAACACACTGCCACCTGAAAATTTAAATCCCCAAACCTTTACTCTTCTCCTGAAAGAAAACCCTGGGCTACTCTCCCTCCTCCCCATTCTCCACACTGGACTGGCTCCAGTTTGCAGGTGCCTCTCTGGCACTGGGGGGCACAAAAATGTTTCCAGTATCCAGATGTGGATCCCCGTGATGAGCAGAGACAGTTATTTGAGCAGCCTATGCTTGAAAGGCAAACTCTTACTTTGCCCCAGATTCCCTCTGAGAGGAAATATTTCAGTGGGTTGGTTCAAGTACCAAACCACTCTGAAGCTTTGAGTGGCCTCAATTTCGGTCCCTGTTGTCAAATTCAGGGAAAAAAACCCTCAGAGATCTCCGTGGCCAAATTCACTCCAGAAAAAATGATGACAAACCAAGCAACAGGAACTCCCCATCCCAAAATAACCACGTGTGTCCATCATCAGGGGTTTGGTTGCTCGTAGGGAATCACAGTTCAGCAAGGTCACGCTCTGTGCCTCCCTGAGCCAGACCTGATTTCTCAAAGGGAGAACAGATTTAAGCAGGAATTTTAAGCTCTTTGTGGAATATAATCCACGGGTGGAAGTGTCCACAGTGGTGGTGCTGATTGATTGATTGATTGATTGATTGATTGATTGATGGATTGATGGATTACCTAGGAGCATTAAGCACTGACCAGGAAAGATGGATTTTCCCTGCCTGGTCAGGCATCCCTTGCATGGGTTTCCAAGCAGGGGGGCATCTCCATCCTCAGGGATGCCAGGACTCACCTGGACGTGGCCTGAACAAAGCCCACGTGGGAGTTCAGCTGAGGGCACCCATCCCACCACGGGAGCTTCTCCCTTTTCCCTGCCCAGAGCTGATTCGCAGCCCCAGGGGCACTGAGCCGGGCAGGAGGTGCCAGGAGGTGGCTGGACACCAAAGTTTGCCACCTGAGAGGTTTCTCCAGGGTTTTTCCAGCCGAGGAGGTGCCTTTGACAGCAGAAGCCACAGCCTGTGCTTTCCTCCCCGCCCTGGTGCAGCCATGGCCATCAGCAGATGTTGCCTCGTTTTCCTTTGCTTTTTTTTCTTTCTTTTAATTTTTTTTCTTTTTATTTTAGGACTAGCATCTGGTTGGCTTGCTCCCAAGGCTGTCATTCAGCTCCCCAGCAGTGGCAGCTGACAAACCCGGCAGCTTCAACCTACCCAAACCCAGAGTTATTCACCTTTTCCCAGCACTATCTTAATTTTATTCACGGGCTTAAGTGGTCTTATTCACATGACCACTTCCATCAAGCTTTTTTTTTTTCTTTCTTTCTCTTTTCCCCCTTTTTTAATTTTTTTTTTTTTTTTAATTTATTTTGCCAAAGTGAGGTAAAAAGGGTAAAAAGGCAAGGGGATGGCCAAGGACCCATGGGGCCGGGCTGGACACAACCCCAGCACTGGGACCAAACAACACTGGGAACAGCACTGGGAAAAGTTCAGCAGCACAAAGTCCATGAAAAAAATGACAACTGAGGCTATTTCCCCCTAGAGCAGCTGATACCACCAAAAATTGTAATGCTTTCTTGGCTTTTTTTTTTTAATATAAAAGAGCACACGGCCAAGACAACCCAGAGCAGCCCCTGGCTGTG
The DNA here is from genome assembly GCA_013396955.1 of Regulus satrapa. Lineage (NCBI taxonomy): Eukaryota > Metazoa > Chordata > Aves > Passeriformes > Regulidae > Regulus > Regulus satrapa. The sequence continues at coordinate 178,369 of VWZN01012380.1, read as the reverse complement.
TGGGAATCACATCCTGAGACTATTTTCAGTTCGAGGGATGGCCAGACCCAGCAGCCAGTTTCCAGCCTGGAAATGTGTGCCTTGCACACATTTAGAAGTGTCACGTTTGGTCTGTCTTGAAGAGCAGAAATAAGACCTCGAGAGGTGCCAAATGTCTCATCCGCACGAGAAGGCAGTGTTTAAAACCTGCCAGTCCTGAGCAGAAAGGGCTCACAAAGGTGTTTTCCCAGGATTTCCCACCGTGTGGGATTAATATTTCCCCTCGTGGCTGCCAGGTCTTAGATCAGCCTGCATCTGGAGTTGTCTTCCTGCAACCTCTCTAAAAGCTCCTCAGCCTTCCTCGAAGCTGCCGGGAGCTCCTTGTGCAGAAGCCAAAGGTGTTTTTTTGGCTGTTTTCCATTCAAGTAGTGACACGGGGAGGGCATTTCAGTGTTTGCCCTCCAGGCCTCTCCCCCAGAGGAGATTTTTCTCACTTCAAGAACCTCCATCACCTTCCTGGTCAATTCATCCCACAGAAAGGTTTGGGTTGGGGGGGACCTTAACCCATCCAGTGCCACCTCCTGCCGTGGCAGGGACACCTCCCACTGTCCCAGGCTGCTCCAAACCCTGTCCAGCCTGGCCTTGGGCGCTGCCAGAGATCTTGGGATCCCTGTGCCAGGCCTTGCCCGCCTTGCCAGGGATGGATTCCTTCCCAATATCCCAAAGCAGTTCCTCTCCTGAGGTCTAACCCCGCTGACACCTGGTTTCTCTCTCCAAGGCTTGCTGTGGTTTCCACTCTGAGGGGAAGTCAAGCCTTGTCTTCCCCTCCACACCGACCCAGCTTCTTTCTGCCAGCACAGCCTTCCTGCCCAGGCCTTGGACCATCCACTGAGACGTCCTTGAGCAATTCCCCACGAACTGGGACCAAAGAGCAGCTAATTCCTACAGCGATGCCCAGATTCATTTGGTGCCGAGCCCTCGTTTGATGGGTTTCATTTGCGCCGGGAGACTTTCCGAGGTGGAATTACTGTCTATAACATTCAGCAATTCCAAGAATATTTTATAATTCTGACAGCCTGCATCACCCTGGAGCCTGCCATGGTAAACACGCTCTAGCTTTTCCCTCTCCTGCAGATGGCAATTTAGGCAGTCGGGGAGGTTTCGTGTTTGTTCTCGAGCGTGAGCCAAACTCCATCATTCCCTTTTTTTTTTATTATTTTCCTGGAAGGACATTGACCTGCAGGCATTGGAAAGGATTTTCTCCCTTCCCTCTCCGCATTTTCAGTGGTTTGGTGACAGACATTAGTTGCAAGAAGCAGAATCCTGGAGGCCAAGTGCTTTTCTAGGCAGGGCTTTGAACTCGGCATTCCCAGGAAAGCCATCCCACCTGCTCCCAGTAATGCCCCTGGAAAGCACAGGCTTGCAGCACAGGCACCACGTAGCTTCACAGCTGGTGTGGCATTGGGTAAAGTTGGACAAGAGACCCCCAGCAGGCTCTTCTGACCTCAAATATTCTCTGATTCTAAGCCACATCCTCTCCTGCACTGGATGCCTCACCAATTTACTCCTTCTCGTTCTCTCCCCTCAGGGGAAATGTGCCAGAAGTCCTCAATACTTTAAAAACCATCTGAACACAACTGGTTTTCTAGAGATTTAAGGGATCACTGGGGGGAAAAAAAATTATTTTTGAAGGTGCCAGAGATTGTTGATGTAAAAAACAACCGCAGTTAGACTTTAACATCTTCTTTCCCTTTCCAGGAAGAGAAGTGTTCCACAAATTCTGACAGACACTGGTTTTTCCACGGCAGGACGAACCAGCGAAGATTCCTGCGAAATACAAACAGCACAACGAAGAGAGTTCATCACTGATGGTAATAAAGAGCAGGTTCAAAGAGCGCAGAAGCAGCAGTGGTGACTTCCACGAGGTGATCAGCTCCAAAGGGGTTTCATCTTCCCGTCTTTTTTTCCCCCCCACACCCTGCAGAGCCATCCATGGCAGGTTCCAGGGACACTCAGAGGCACAGAAAGAAGCAGATTCCTCCCCAAAGCCTTTGCCTGATCGTGCCTTTGGTGAGTGCACCCAGCCCCAGGGATGGCTCAGCATCGCTTCGTTTCCCCTGTGTAATTAACACCAGCCCCCGTGGCCTGCCACGAACGAGGTGCGAGGATTTATGGCTCCAGGAATAGCTGGGCTCTGCATCCAGCAGCCAGGCGGGGGGATCCTGGCTCTTCCAGGGGGGATTTGGGCCTCACTGAAGTGGCTCCAGGGAAGTTAAGTCGCTGCTGAGCGACTTGGGCTGCTGGAGCAAGGCTAGGATTCTGTGCCCTGTGTTCACAGCTCAGCCTGGGCCAGACATTTTCCTAAAAGCCCAAAGAGGAAGAGCAAGGAGCAAAGGGGCAGCCTGGATATCTCCCACTCTTCCCTGCTGGAGCAAGTCCTGGCTTTCATTGTGTGACCCTCAGCTGTGCATCGCCCCATTTTAGGCACCAAGGGCTGAGCAAAAAGAGGTGGGAAGCTGGAAACCCCCTGGTTTGGGATGAGCTTTAAGGTCCCTTCCAACCCAAACCATTCCGTGATTATAGGATTTTATGGTTTGAAAAGAAAAAGAAATGGCAACAAACATAAAGCGAAAATCAAGTGGTAAGAATGAAGACCAACCAAAAGACAAGAAAGGAGGATAAAAGTTGCAGCTGCAGCGAGGAAAAAACTCTGCAAGGGTCGTTTATTTTCTGTGACAGGGCAGCACGTTGCCAACCGACCATTAATCACCGCGGCAAAAGAGTTCAGTCGAGGGTTCTCCCACCCAGGAGGGTCAAATCTCTGCTTTTGGGCTTCATGGAGGTTCCTCACCAAGAAGAGACAGCTTGAACCCCTTCACCGCGATGATTTCATTTTAAAATATCCTGGGAAGTCAGTTAGATGTGAACAAGCCGTGGAAAATGTTAGCCTGCTGGAGGACTTGGGATAAAGACAACTGAAAACAGAAGTGAGAAATGGGGAAATTTCAGACTGTGGCTGCAACGCAACAGCATTCAGGGATTTAAAAAGAAAAAAAAAAATATTACTACTTTAAAAAGCATTTTACAAGCCGCAGTCAATAAGGTTTGGCCATTTCATTTTTCCCAAGTCCCCGGGAAAGCGAGTTTGAGCTCTCAGGAAAAAATATAAATAAATAAATAAAAAAGCAGCCATGCCCTGACACCCAAAAGAATTTTGGTAGGAGCAGCGAGGGCTTTCAGGAGCACGAACCAAACCAAGCTCTTGCTGCTCGAGCTGCCTCCGGAGCAGCTGTTAAAACACGCTGGAAGATATCAAAGCAGCTCTAATTAACTTCCTGCCTCAGCCCTACTTCAAAGGGTTCCTGAGAGTTCTCGACCCAGAGCTGGCGCGGGGCAGCTTCTGAAGGAGGTTCTGAGTTCCTGAGCTTTGGGGCTCGCTCAGTGCCAGCTCCAAACACGCTCCAAGTTCTCCAGTTGCTGGTTTGGTTTGAAAAGTGGGTGGGAAAAGGCAACATCTAAAAAACAACTTCAACTCGGGGCGTCGCGTATCAGAGGAGAGGGAACCAGCAAATCACCAAATCAGTCAGAGCCTTCCCTAGGCCACCAGCTGCTAAAGGATGATCCAGTCTGGTCCTTCCCAGGAAGGATCCACGCCCTTTTTTGGGGGATTCCAACTCCGTTCTACCTGCAGAGCTTAAAGCAATTTGGGGGTCGGACCAGTCAGAGTCGCAGCATCCCAGGATGGTGTGGGTTGGAATGGTGTGGGTTGGAACGGTGTGAGTGGGAATGCACCCTAAATTGACCCCGAATTCCACCCCTGCCATGGCAGGGACACCTTTCCCAGACCCAGGCTGCTCCAAAGCCCAGCCTGGCCTGGCACAGTTCAGGGATCCGGGGGCAGCCACAATTCCTTGCAGTGCCTTTGCTCACCCAGGGCCACCTCAAGCTCTGGAAGGACTCGGAGTTGTGATCCAGACTCGTTTTTCCCCCACCCCCAGTCTTGAGACATATGCTCCTGTGTTTATTTACCCGTTTGTTTTGATCTTTTTCTTTTTCCTGCTCCAAGAGACGTTTTCCCACATATCCACGTCTGACACGCCAGGATCTCCATCACCATCCACTTAAACTGGGAGGAGAGCAGTAATGGATTCCTCCTGTCCCTGCCTGAAGCTCCAGCGCCATCCCACACCACTCAGACCCACACAAACCCTCGCCACGCTTTGTTTGAATCATTTTATTCCCAGAAAAAAAAAAAAAAAATTTAAAAAAAATGGTCACAGCCAAAAATAGAACATTTTTCCGCTCCGAAGAACAAGCGGCAGCATTCCTGGGAATTCAGACAAATAGCATTGGTCAGGAGATGTCTGACAAACACCAGGGACATCCCAGAGCTGCTCTGGTGTCCCGGGAAGTGGGAAAGTGTTTGGGATCCCTCTGCCTCCCACTCTGCGGGGTGAAATCCCAAGTGAGGAGCCTCTTTCTGCATCGTGCTCCGTGAGAAAGGGTGGCTGCTCTCCACTCTCTTTTTTTATTTATTTTAATTATTTTTTTTTTTAAGAGAAAATGCATGAGTAAAACGTGGTGCTGTTTAGAGCACAAACCTTTAGAGCACAATCACCAGCCCTGATATTTTTACCAAGGTCAAAACACAATTTTTGATTTCCTGTTAGAATATGTAGAGTATTTCACCCGGCTGTACTCAATACAAGTTACCTACAGAAAAAAAACCACATATAATAGTGAATACAATTGTCTATAATTTTGAAACAGTGTTCCATGGTTTGTGGAGAGGAGACTTTCAGGGAAATTTCCAGAGAGCTTAAAAGACTTGATTTGATCATTGTAGTTCCCTTCCAACTGAAAATACTCATTTCCAGTCAGTCACAAATCACCCAATTTGAATTTCACTAGGAGTTGCTCTGAGCTTCACTGGATTTCTTTAGCAACATGAGCTTGGGTTACATCAAGGCAAATGGGGAGCTCTGTTTTCAAGCATTTTGGGAGCCTTTGGGCTCTTTTCTGAGAGGGAGAGGGAGGGCAAATCCCAAATCCCACAGACCCTCAGCTACCCTGAAATCCCTCCAGGCAGATTGAGTTCTCTGGACACTTCATGGATGGAATGAGGAGAACCTCTGGCATGATTGACACTCGTCGGGCAGAGCATCACAGGCCCATGGCACAAACATTACACCTTTGAAACAGCAAAATCCTCCCCTGGCAGCTGTGGGGGGGATAACCCAGGCCAGGTGTGGGGGAGAGCTCCCACCTTTGAGCACTGCCACAGAGCAGGAGCAGGCTTGGAAACCATTTCCCCTAACAGGAGACCTCAGTGTGGGTCAAGCAGACGTGTCTGGATCAGCCCCTGTGATTTCCAGCAGCATCAAGTCCCCTCAGGCCACTCTGTTGGGTTTAAATCCCAAATAATCTCCCGCTGCATCAGGTGCTCTGCCTGCCTGCATGCTCTGGTCTCTCCTCAGCTGAGCTGAATTTGGAATAAAAAGTGCACTACCAGCCTTCTTTGGGAGGTGAAAATACCTCCAAATGCCTCCTGACAATATCTCCATTTACTGGGAGAGGAAAAAAAATGTCCTATTCTGTTCAATAGACTTGTGGGCAGAACTTACAGCACAGCCTGGAGGCTTACTGCTATTAAACGGAGCAGGTGAGGAATCTTTCCAGCTCGGGACTTATTTTTCTTTTGATGGAGGGAGGGGGAAAAGAAAAAATCACTGATTTGACAGCAGTTTCTCATGGCAAAGCATCCATTTGAACAGGGATTTTCTGTGCGAGCAGCAGGGTCATTGACAGCAGGGAGAGTGGGGCAGGAGGGAGAGGAAAAGAAAAAATTCAACTCAGGCCACTTATTTAGGGTCTAACTCATTAAAATTATCAATAATGAAGTGCTACCAGGATTCCAGGTGAATCAGGAAAGCAGGAAAAAGGGCACAGGGGAAGAGGGGAAGGTGGAGAGGACAGCAGCCCTCCTCGGGAGCACACGCCCCGTGGTGGGAGATCAGCAGGAGTGGGAAGTGGCTTCGTTTTCAGGCAAAAAGGACAAACCCTGCGCTCAACAGGCACGGAGGAGAGAGCCAGGCCGTTGGCATTTCCTGTGGGTTTGGGATTTGCTGTGGATCAGGGCAGGTTTGAGGTCCACAGGTGCTGGATGCAACCTCAAGCTTTGGCTCCTGCCACGAAAACCCTTGGATGAAAGCCAGGTGTCTGCCACCTCCAGGCTGGAATGGTCCAAGATCAGCATATTTTGCCTTGGGAAAAGAGAGAAAAGGGCTTTTAAAAAAACGCTGTAGCTCCACCTGAGGATGCAGCTCCAGCTGGGGGAGGCTGAGGAAAGTCAGAGCCCAGGGGTGCAGCCCCAAAGGGATAAATATCAGGATGAGGAGAGTGAGAGCAGCACGAGTGGCACCGAGTGGCTCTGCCTGGATTGATGAGTTTATTTTTGTGCTACCAGGGCTGAAGGCAAAGAGACTCTGAGAGGCCACAGCCCGACCTGCGCCGAGCGCGGCGGGGCCGAGGCACAAATCAGAGCGGGGACCGCAGCAGCTCGTGGTGAGAGACCACAGATCAGATAAAAATTCAGCTCTTGGCAGCAGCTGGAAGAGAAAAACAGAAAAACTGCGGTCCTGGTGAGACCAAAGTGTCCGTAGGTTGTAGCCTGTGCCTGTTTGCAAGAGCACTGGGCACCCCTGGGGACACAGAGAGTAAAATCCTCCCCTGGTTTGAGGGCTGAGAGCAGAGCACAGACATCACCCCTGTTTAAGGAGGGGATTAACCCTTCCCCTGCCACCTGCACAGTGCCCCAGCCACACCTTGGTCCTGAGCAAGTCAGGGGGATAAAAGCCTGGGTCACCTCACAAACTCAGCAAAGAGGGAGAAAACAGGTGAGGACCGAATGCCACGTGGGGTAAAAAAATCCTTTCGAGGCGTGAGCAACTCATTAATTCAAGAGCACCTGTCTCCCAATTAAACCACTTAACTGGCTTCAAAAAAAAAAAAAGGAAACACGTGCTGGAGATGCTGGAGATAGAAAGTGCTGACTTGGATCTCGTGATTTTAAATTCAACGCGCAGGGCAGAGAGGAAAAACGCACAAGGGGCATGCACAGGGACACAGGCACCCCTAGCCGTGGCCCACAAAGGGTTTGTGCCACGTAAAAACCCCTGGGAGAGCCATCCTGGCATCCGTGCCACCACCAGAGCTCAAGGCACGAGGATGGTGATGCCAAACCGAGCGAGCTCTTGGGGAAAGCGAAGCACGCACGGGTCCAGCAGCCACAGCTGGGGGGGAAGCACCCCCTCGCTCCTGAAAGGAGGATTCTGCCGTGGCAGGAAGGCTGGAGATGTCTTTCCTCTGGAAAGGATTGCGTTCAGGCTTGGAGACTTCAGCCGGGAGGTGGCTTTGCCAGGGATCTCCAAGAGAGGAGGAGGAGGAGGAGAAGGAGGAGGAAGGAGTGTCCTTCCTCTGCCTCTTCCAGCACGGGGACTGGGAGCAGCTGACTGAATTCAGGAGATGTTCCCTCGCTCCCCCCACACCCTGTCCAAAGATGGAGAGCATGCCGAGAGTTTGTGCATCAGTGTGAGGGGAAGTGGGAGCGGTGCCTGGACGTGTTGGCTCACAGAGGTCCCTGGCCAGCAGCTGGTTCTGGTGAGGGGCTGGTCTTGGATGTGCATTCCCGGTTCTTACTCATCCCTGAACAGTCCCCTCCAGCCACCGGGCAGGACGCAGTTTCGGTGAGCCAGAAGCCCAAGGGGTTGTGCAGTTACCCAGCTGTACATCCAAAACTGTTCCTCTTACATTTTAAGGCTTTTAACAGCGAGACACTGAGCTAAATAAAACCACAAAACCAACCACCCAAAGCAAGCAGTCGGCGGTGGGCCATTCCATTCCTCTCCTTCGGGTTTTCCTTCAGATATTGTCCCGGGGGCCTTCAGCTCCTTTCACCTCCCTCGCACCTCCTTCTCACCTCTCCTCTTGTCTTCCCTTCTTCCCTGCAGTCAAGCCAAGCTTGCTTTGTCTGGAGGACTTGGACTCCTGGAAAAGCCAGAAGGCATTAATCAAACTCTCTGTTGTGCAACTATTTCCATCACTGAGTTGCATCTGGTTCCCCCGAGGTCTCTTAATTCTTGGTGAAGAAAGTGCTCCATGTGGCAAGAGGCGAGAGAGGACTTGGACAGCGCTTCACAGGCTCTGCTGCGCGCGGGTCGGCGCGGCTGGAAAGGAATCCCTGCAGCCCCACAAACAGATGTGCAGAGGAGCCCGGCGCCCAGGGGCTCGTCCAAAGGAAGAGGCACGAGCTGCAGCAGGGCCACGGAGTCATCTCAGCTGCAGGGTGATGGAGAGGAGCCCCCCAGAGCTGCAGGCACAGAGCGCAGAGGTGTCTGAGCCCAGTGCTGCTCCAGGGCCGGGACCACGCAGGATCCCACGCAGGAACAAGCCACACGTGGATTTGGCGCAGTGTTCCGTCCCAAAAAGGCCATGAGCTTTGTGAGAAAAATGCACTTTTCAAAGGGAGGGCAAGCGTTGAGGAGAGGGCTTCGGGTCGCGGCCGCTTACCTGTGTCAAAGCACACCTGGAACACCCTGATAGGAACGGGGGTTTGGGGCAGCCCTTCTCGGCCAGCTCACACCACAGCATCTGGGTGAGGGTGTAGGTACTGCCACAGAGTCCCCAGCTGCTCCCAGAGGAATGTCCTGTGCTTCACAGATCCCCCAGGGGATTTCCTTTCCCAGACACCTTGCTTAACCCAGCCCCTCTTGGGGGTGGAAGGGACTCCAGGGCACATCCACATCCTCATGCTGCATCTGCCCAGAGGAGAGCAGAGCCACCTCAGGGGGTGCCTGGGACTGTGCCCGCCCATGCATCCACCTCCTGCTGTCGTGAGCAGGTTGTCAAATCCCTACGAAACCAACCCCACCTCCTCAGAGGGGCTGGAAATGCTGCCCTCGAACGGCTCCGAACCAAAGGGATCGAAGCTTCCTGCTCCCAAGCTGGTTTGCCACGAGGACAGGGAAGAAGAGGGATGAGGATGGATGGATGGATTGGATGGAGCGATCGATGGATGGATGGATGGATGGATGGATGGATGGATGGATGGAGAGGGAAAACCTCTGCAGAGCACACAAAGCTGCGCAAGCTCCTGATCACAGGCTGGGACCTTCACCGAGGACGCAACACGCACAACGGGCTTGGTTAGGGTAATTCATGCTTCCCGCCTCCAGCATCCAGCTGCCTTCCAGGTATTGGCCAGGAGATGCTTTGCCAAAGCCCAGGTTGTGTCCGACAGGTAGAGCTTTACCTTGTGTGAATGTCAGAGTTTGGCAGATCCGACCGTACTCCTCTACAATAAACTCTCCAGATCTTAACTCTCGGGGCACGAAGTTTGTCAGAGGGAGCTGACAAAGAGATGAAGGTGGCAAATCATGCTCCTTGCAGAGTCCTCCTTCTATGCTTCAACCTTCAGGGGAAGCCAGAGCATTCCCTGGAGTGCTGCAGCACAGGCCCCCGGCCCCAGACAAGGACAGAGACATTGGGTGCCATCCCTTCTCCTGCTTCGGGGCACAAACACGTGAGCCAGGAGCTCCTGTGCGAAGCTTTTCCTTCCTTTTGACACAAAAAGCGACGAACTAAAAGCCGAGAGGGTGAAAGTAATGCCAACTTTCCTATTTGGCTTTTTATCCTTGCTCTGAGTTCCTCGGCTCGGTGCTTCCCAGCCCTCCCCACACGCCTCAGCTGCAGGTTGGTTTGGAGGGGGAGCCACTGAACCTTCAGCCACGCAAAAAGCTGATTTCCTGCACGTCCAGACTTCAGGGAAAAGCCACGTCCTTCCCAAGTGCTGATATTCAGGGGAAGGGAATAATAACAACTCCATTTTGTGCTGGTGAGGGGATGTTATCAGTCTCCTCTCACTGCTGCGTGATCTTTACCATCCTCCAACGCAAATTCCAACGTTTCCCTAAGCTGGTTGCAGTCCCAACTCCAGTCTGGAGCTGTCAGCCCTCCTGTTTCCATAGTTTCAAAGACTTTTTAAAGCAGAGGATCCCCAAGCCAGCCTCTCGAACGCATCTCCCGCCCTCCAGATGCCTCTCAGACACCTCTCATCAGCTGCTTCATCCCATCCTTGCAAAACCCCAGCAAATCTCTATAAACATGTGCCATCACCCCTTTCCTCACAAGTTCCATGCCTCCACCCACGAGGTTTCACTCTCCCATTACCAAATCCTGCTTTACATTAAAGCCTTTGCCGCCCTCTGCTCCAAACTCATTAATTTCCCTTTGAAAGGCACAGATTTCCATGACAGAATCCTTCCCCTTTTCTTCTGCCATTTTCCTCCTGCCACAGGAGCATGGGACAGCCCTGATTTCTCCCTCCAGCCTCCTGGGATTCCTCAATCCAGCATTTCCCAGCTGCTTTCAGCCTCTTCCAGACCCCACACAATCTCGAGACTGCAAATATTTTTCTCAAAGGCCAAGAAAACACCAGTGGGGCCTGAAGCAGCCTGAACTATACAAAGGGTAATTTAAAGCACAAAGCTCAGCCTCTGAAATATCACCTTTTATCTCTTGAAACTCCTCTGTGAACAGGAAATCGTGAAGGCAAAGTGCCACCTACTTCAGGGCTTAGCAATGGGAGAATTACCGAGCATGGGAGCCCTCAGAAAGTAAAAATAAACTCCACCAAGCCCATATTTTAATATATTTCTGTAGCCATTACAGTCCAGAGGGCAACGTTGGTAGCTGGAAAACGTAGCCCAGCAGCTCATTAGGAATTTTTTGTATCCAGGTTGCTCATCAGAAGCCCGGTCCGTGTGCTCATCGTTCCCATTAGGGCGGGTAAACACATCCAGGTTTGTGCAGAGCACCAGGAGCTCACCAAGGCAAACACATCTGCTGAACCTGCACAATCCTGGCATTTCTCAGAGCTGTTCTTTCTTCTTTTCTTTTCTTTTCTTTTCTTTTCTTTTCTTTTCTTTTTTCTTTTTTATTTTCTTTTTTTTTTTCTTTTTAAAAATTTATTTTTATTTTAAAAGCAACCTGAAAGTGTTTCTCTTTGCTATGCCTTCAGAATAAAACTTGGTAGACAAAAAGAAAAAAAAAAA
>VWZN01012380.1:127556-161108 GCA_013396955.1 Regulus satrapa | reverse complement strand
TTACAATTCAGAAAAAAAAAAAAAAAACAAAACTTCCAATAAATCATTGTCAAATTTTGTAACCATTTGTTTCAAGCTCTTACTTTAGTTGATAGCCTCCACATTTGTATGGTTAAGTCATTGTTGCTGTGTTTCCTTTTTGGTTTTGTTTTTGTTTTGTTTCTCGTGACCCCAATTCCTTGTCTCCCTTCGTCGCGCGGGTCTCGTGGGTGTCGTGAAGGTTCATTCCTGTACCCCTAAGACAGAATCACTCCCTCTAGCTGCCTTTTCTAGCACCATTACACTTAAAAAAAAAAAAGAAACAAACCAAAACAATTAAAAAAAAAAAAGAAAAAAAAAAAAGAAAAAAAAAAAAGAAAAAAAAAAAAGAAAAAAAAAAAAGAAAAAAAAAAAAGAAAAAAAAAAAAGAAAAATGCACAAACGACAAGCAGTGACAGCGGCGACTCCTCACCCATTGTCCCGGATGAATTTAGGGCAGCATGCTGAGGAAAGGTGCATGGAACAGCCGGATATGGTACAGAGGCCACGCTCCTTTCCGAGCATCACCTTCCAGCCCCCATCCAAAAAACATGCATTAGAATGTAGGAAAAAACCTTCTAGAAACATCTCTTAGCCAACTGCAGACTTTTCTGTTGCCACACAAGTGCAAAAAAAGGGGCAGGATGTGAACCTGTAAAAATTTTTTTTCTTTTTTTCCTTTTTTTTTTTTTTTTTTTTTTTTCTTTTGGGGTTTTTGCGTTTTCNNNTTTTTTTCCTTTTCGGTTTTTGAAACTTCGTTTGGTGACAGAACACAAAAGGAAAAATTCCTACGCATACACATTAGGTCTGTCTCCACTTTTATAAAACTGGAATAAAATGGGAAAGTGCCATGTTTATAGTTCCTAATTGAAGTTTTAATGTCCTTTGACACAAAAAGGTATATACATATAAGAGCTACGTAACCTTTCTTTTTTCGCCCCCCCGACTGGACAAGTGTCAAACCCTGTAGATTTATAGGGCAAAACGAGATTGGTCAGGAAAGAATTGTTCCTATAATTGGTAATCTGACACTATGTCCTTTTGCCATTTAGAAAGGTCCTTTTTTTTTTTTCAGTTTATTCAAGTTTGTCTCTCTTCATGGTTGCTTTTTTTTTTTGTATGTTTTTTTTTTATCTCTGATAAAAAAAATATTCAGACTTTTGTAATCTGCGTATGCTGATCTTCATCAAAAGGTTCATTCTCTGGATCAGAGTCAGTGGTGTCAGAGTATCTATAATGATCAGGTTCATTGTCACTAACATCTGGTGTTACAGAAGTTGAACTGCTAGCCTCTGGGTTTGATGGCTCTTCTACTGTTTTTGTGAAAAATAGCTTCACCTGGGAAAGGAAAAAAACAGCATTTAAAAAGGGAACCCCGACTTCAGCTGAGCACAGGCAACAAAGCCATTTTTAACAGCCCAGCTCCTTCCTCCCCCTGAGTCACACCCCTGCTCCTCTCCCCACAGAGGGGCTCACCACCACCCCTGGCAACACCAGGATTTTCCAGGCCAGCGGCAGGAATTGTGCCTGGCCGAGTGCTCCAGGACATCCCAGCGCACCCCGCTGCCTTTCCACGACTCCCAGAGCAGCAGGAGGGCACAGGAACCAGCACAGCACTCTCCAGTGGGGGGGTCTGGGTGTCCTGAGCAATATTCCAAGCTGCTAGGACCGTCAGCGGCGCTGGCTGATCTTTGAGGAGCCAGTCAGAAATTGCTGGAATTTCTTACACGTGCCTTCTGCGTGTCGATGGCAATGGCTCACACTGCCCAAAGCTGAAGTGGCAGGGCAAGGGATTCCCAGAAGCACAGGACAGCTGGGGTTGAAGAGACCTCTGGAGAGGATCCAGTCCAATCTCCTCCTGGCCCAGGCACAGGAGCATTTCCAGGTGGGCTTGCAATGCCTTCAGAAGGGAGGCTCCACACCCTCCCCGGGCAGCCCTTCCAGGGCTCTGCCACCCTCAGGGAAAGAAGCTCTTCCTCGTGTTGAGGTGGAACTTGTGGTTTAGTTTATGGCCACTGCTCCTCATTCTGTCCCTGGCACCCTCCTCTGCCATCCCCTGGAGATGTCAGCGCGGGTGGATGGGATCCCCCCCACCCCAACCTTCCCTTCTCCAGACTGACCAGGCCCCAGCTCCTGCAGCCTCTTCTCATCAGAGAGATGCTCCAGATCCCAAATCATCCTTGTGGGGCCCCCCTCTGCTTCTTCCCATGGAACAGGCACTGCTGCAGATCAGCTCAGGAGTTCAGTGTGCCCAGCCCAGAACTCGGGCAACGCAGCTGGAGCAGGGAAGATGCCACCTGGTCACCAGCTCTCCTACACCTCTGATGCCTTTGGTAAACATCTGCAACAACCTGAAGGCTTCAACCCCAACCTCTGGACACCCATCAGCTCCCCAAAAAGCAGAGACAAGTACAGAGCTCAGAGCTTTGCTGAGAGATGGCAACACCAACACACGTGAACTCGGCTTCTACAAGGCGGTTTCACGTGGTCCCTCCAAAGGCAAGACAAACAAATCATGCAGCTTTTTTCAGCTTTGTTCACACATAAAATATACTGACCTTGAAGTTTGGAGAGAAATATCTGTTGGCTTTGTCTTTATTTGCTTTGTCTAGATCATTTTTTGTTAATGTAAGGATTAAATATTCCTTATCATTATCTGAGCGCTCTGTACTGAAAATACCATCAAGTTCCTGATCTGCAACTAGACTTCCATTTTCTACTTTGTCTGAATTTTCATCCAGTCCTATGAAGAATGTATTTACCCAAAAGTGAAACATTTTGTCCTGGGGAGGAAGAACAACAGAAAACAAGCTTGCTTTAGTATTCACTAAATGGCACGTTAATTCGATTGCTATCAGCATCTGGTCAAAAACAGATCTGTAATATCAGGCAAAACTTGGTCGGACAACAGTGCATCACTTGTTACATTGCATGCAAAGACACTTTCACCACATCTCCTGGACAACACGCAAAAAAATCTGCATTCATCGAGCTCGATTTTAACCAATTTAAGCTTTCAGAAGTCACTCGTGGAGAGAGCTGGATTTAAAACTACCATACACCTGCAATAAAAGCAGATGATAATAAACTCAATAAAGTGGAAACCTGCAATCTCCAGAACCTAGCATTCCTTGGTATTGCACAGGACCAGAACACAAACTCACTCCTCCTGAGCTGACTTACATCATTTGGTTTACCAAGGAGATCTAATTCCAATTTCTTACTGGAAAAATCCACGTCCTGCCCTATCATCCTGTTCATCTCTGCTGGTAAGGAAGCAGGGGTGGAACAAAAGAGGTTCCAGCACGTGTAGGCCTCCTGCTGAAGGCAGTTTGGCACCACAGCATTTTCCTGAGCCAATGGAAGAGGGCAGGGAAGAGCTGCACTACTTAACTCACACTCATCCTCCTCACAGATTTATTCCAAGGCCACACTGGGAATTCACAAGCGTCCCTCCCCGCCAAAGGTCAGCAGACTGATTTCCAGTACTTTGGGTAAAGCCTACAAAAACCACTTCCAGCTTATCTGCATATTTCTGTAAGCACCTGAGAGACAACCCCCCCAAGACAGAAGATTTAAAATCCAGCCAGGAACACTTCTGGCAGCTCCACTTCTCCAGCACTTTGGGAATCAAGTTCATCTAGCAAAGGAGTTGTCTGGGGAGTCTTACAGATGTCTCCCAGTGCCACTTTGTCCCTTCAAGCCACGACACCTCTGAAGAAGCCTTGTTGGAGCCCATCCATGGGAGGCAGCAGCCAGCATGCTCACACATTCCACACCCTCCTCTTTCCCCAAGAACAGCCTTAGGAATTCCCTGCCTGGGCCTGGAAGTTGAGGATCCATGTCCTGGCCTCACTCTGGCCCAGAGGGAGTGGCAGCAGACAGAACCCCTGTGAAGAGAACCTCAGGGTCCTCCTCACCCACACAGAGGGGACTCTGAGGAGGTTGACACGTTTATTCCATGCCCAGCTCCAAACAGAGACAAGCAGCAGCTTTCCTGCTGAAAACCCCTCTGGTGCTGGTCCCCAGGGCCACCCTGTCACCTGCAGGGAGGGAGGACACGCTGCAGGGGATGGATGGAAGGGATGGATGGCTCCTGTCAGGCCATGGGATGGGAATCCATGCCAGCAGAAGCAGAAGGCACGAGTGGAGAACAAGGAGGGATTTATTTGACACTTGAGGGGCTGGGGCAGACTCAGCTTCACTGACAGACAAACAAACCCCTCACCAGAGAGCTTTTAATCTCTGCTCCTTGGGATACATTTGCAGAGATCTTCAGGGACTCAAACTAAACAAACTCAGCTGAGCTGGGCATTTCTCCTTTTAGCTCACTCCAGCTTTTGAAAGCATCAAGGTATTTTCCTTTCCTTCCCACTACACAACTTAATTAGCCTAATAAACTGAGTCCATGGGTCTGGGAACACGGCACAGCCCCTCAAATCTTGAGGGATTTGAGGGAAGACTTGGTCATGTTTTTTGGAAGTAGCTCTTAAGGCTGATAACTGTGTCACTGTTTGCACTGAAGAGCAAACCCATTATTTAAAGTGAAGATTCAGCTAAAGCCTCCAGACCCAAGATATTTCATGGGACACAAGGAAGAAAGATGATGTAATATGGGCCAAAGATAGGAATTTTAAAAATCAAGGCATGAACTGAACTCAGGCTTTATATAGCAAATCAAAATACCAGACCAAGCGCTCACATAACACAAGTTAATGAATAGACTTCTGAGAAAAAAAAAAAAAGTATTAGAGCCTGTTTTTCAATGTGTTTTGCTTCACTTCCAGTTACATCACAGACATCTGTCTTTAAAAAAACCCAAAAAAACAACAAAACACAGATGTACTTCTTCCCATAACCAAATCAGTGCCATAAATCTCCAGTGCAGCATCAGATGAGACAGAGGGTGATTTAACCCCACTGTTCTGACAAACAGTGCTCGCTCCTACCTCGTGCAGCTTCTCAGATTGACAGAAAAACATTCTCCCCTCTCGAGCTGCAGACTGAGATCCAAGTCCAGGATTTAAGCCATCAATCAGGAGCTCCCTGAGATGTCCTCCTGAGAGTTTTAAACTTCTGCAGAGAGCTGCAGCAGGCGCTGAGGGGCTGGAGATGCTCTCCAAGAAGGGAGATCACGGTTCAGCCTGTTCCCCAGGCCTGCCTGATGGAACTTCCTGTACCATTTGCACATCAACACTGAGCCTTCTGACATTTTCAGAGTTCATTCCTCAGCGTTTGCTTAACGGCAACTGCCCAAAGCCTCGTTGAACTCTGCAGCAGAACTTATCTCTGGACTTGAGAGATGAAATGCAACTGCTCAAACAATGCTGTCAGCCCTCCTACGCTGGAGTCTGGGGATAAAACACCACTGACTCTCACAAATTAAACCCACATCAACATTTCCCTCTCTCATCTGTACTGGGAGGACGCCCAGAAAAAAAAGGTCTCCTTCACCCCCAGGCTCTGGAGGCAGGAAGATGAGGAGATTTCTGGATTATTTTTAAACAGGCTCCCATTGAACCGAGCGATCTGAGGATACTCTGAAATACTTGCAGATTATCGTGTCAACATCACGAACTGGGGAGCAAAAGGCTTTGCAGAGCTCCATGGAAGCAAAACTAGAGTGACTACAGCAGCAATCTGAGATGGAAGTCAAACTACAACAAAAAGCCATGCTCAAAAAAAAACCCCAAAAACCTCCTAAATTACCAACTTCTACCCATCAGAAATTCATACACAGTCACAGCAGTTGAGCCTCGAGCCATTTTGTTCTCATGTGGGCATGCATTTCATTCTTGAAAGGAAGTAGCTACAGCTCACTGAAGAAACAGACTGAGAGTAAAGTAAACAACTTGATTAGACAAGAAAAAACCAAGAGCTGGGGACTTCCTAACTGATGCCAGGTGGCAGAAACTATGGAAGGGCTGAAACTTCTCCAAGGCTGTGAGCTCTGCACCTACAGCCCAGTGGCACCAGTGATACTGTGGCTCAGATCAGCTCCAAAAACCACTGGATTTGCTGAAAAATTCACTTTTGCCATTAAAAGAAAGGACACGTGGCTGCTTTACATCTCTCACTGACTCTGCAACCTTAGGTGTTTGAAGTCATTTGGTCTGGTTTACAGATATTTTAATTTATAATTAATAATATTTATAATTTTATCCAGAATGAGCCTGAGCAAAATTGAGGAGGGCCCTCCCTACACAGAGAGCTCTGCAGATAATGCTGTTCTTTAAAGGATTGGGAAATTTGAAAGCAAGTACTGGTGAGGGAATTTGGGGCACTTCAGCTGACATCAGTGCTACCAAACACCAAACCAGAGGCAGGGCAAAGAAGTTTTCTTCATCTCCAGAGATGAGACACAACCACTCTCAGCCTGAGGCTCAAAACGGATCAGGAACTACACTTTTAATTCATCTTACTAGGTTTTTTAAATTTATGCTACAGTTAAAATGCAGCCTGGTCAATATGGGATGTCTTTAGGACTTGTTTAACCACCTTTAATCTGCTAACAGAAAACCCGGGAAAAACAAGAACCAGTGACAGGCAACAGACTTACAACTCCACTTTTCATAAGCCTGGTGAATAAACCCAAATCTCTGAAAGAGAAGATGCTGTTCCTCATGAAATTAGGTGATCATTGCATCAAGGGATCTTTAAAAGACACCAGTCTCCCCAGTGGAGGGCCTTCACTTTTGGGGTTCTGGGTAAAAGCTGTGTAGATGGTTGATGTGAAATGCCACTGTGGAACATCTCACACCTATTTTCCTCTGTGCTCCATTCATACTGAAAGCTAAGGCTGTAACACACTCGATTCAACAGATATTTCAGAGAGATTATCCAGGTGGTTTTTTTCTACTGGGTGATGAAGGGGCAGTTTCCATCTCAGAAAAGTTTGCAGATGTGACAAGAAACACCTTCACCGTGCCTTTGGCTCTACCAGGCCAAAACCACTCAGAAACTGAGCACCTCTGCAATATCTGTTATCCACAGAACCCCAACAGCTCAGATATTTGATAAGAATAGACAAAAAAGGAAAAAAAAAAAAACAACACAAACCAACCAGCTACTCAAACACAAAGATTCTTAAGAAACGAAACCACAATCTGACATTCTGAAACTCCAGCACAAAAATCCTCCTGCTATGGTGGTTCTGCACTCCTACACACTTCTGAAGACCCAAATCATACTGCAGACACTGTGTGGGCTCATGAGGGGCTCTCATGATGCTGCCCCTGGCTCTCAGTGCTCTCTCCAGGGGTAAAAAAAAACCCATATACAGCAGTTTGTTCCCAGAGCTGAGATCCAGCAGCTGCCCTGCACAACTGGGATTTCAGGGATGGGCAGCACAGCGCTGCCCATCAGGTCTGTCTGCAATCCATGTGGTGCTGGAGATGGCAAAGAAACAACCGACTCCCAGTGCAGCCAGGAGAGAGGAGATAAAGCAGGACCTTGTCTCAGGTGTTGGGGTTTTGCATCATCTCCTCCCTCCCTGCACCCCTCATCTTCAGCCCACAGCACTCATCTGGGTGCTTCCTTTAAAAGGCTTCTCAAAACTGACTGCTGCACGTCAATGATCTCAGCTTTGAAGTAGAATTTCTGCTTTTAAAACGCTTTTACAATCTCTGTACTAAACATAACTGAAACATCTCACCAAACGGGCAGAGAAGGACAAACAGGGCCACTGAGGAACTGGCCAGAAACTTCTGCAGGCACCAGCACGCGAATTAAACTTGTTCACACAAGAATGAAGCTGTCCCCACAGCAGTGGGCACGTGGATTCACACACAGCTGGCAGGTACAACCTGTGCGTGCAGCTGTAGGCGATGCTACCTCATCACTTCTCGGTCTCCTGATCCACTTCAGCACTTCTTACTTTTAGGAATTCACTCACTGAATGCCCTTAAGTTTTCTGACTCCATTCAACAGGTAGTAACTAAAGATGAGGAATTTTAGGTGGCAAATACCAAGGTCGCCTTTAATCAGCACGGTGTCATCCTCACCTTTCACTATGGTAGATCCCAGGTGGATCTGCAAGCACCAGAACTAAAGAAACTCAGGGATTCGGGCTGAAGATCTGGCTGACTTTGTCAGTCAAAAGTTCTATATTAACTTTATTTTTTTTCCCCACAACTGAGAGCCTAAATAAAATCCTCGGCTCTGAGGGAATTCTCTAAACCTCTCATGCCAAGGCACTGCAGCTGGGAACAGAGAGGTGGTGGAAGAGATTGCAGAGATACTTTTACAAAGTGCGTGGGAACTCAATTATCTCAGAAATTCAGCTAAATTTGACAGATGGGTACAAATCAGCCAACAGCACAGACAGGATCTTCTGTGCTTGCTCAAACCTCAGGAAAATTTAGTGAAGAAAACAGCTGGAGTTAACTCGCTCAGTATGCAAGTCTATTTTTAGAAGGTGAATGTTTCTTCCTCAATTACATTACTCACTACTACCCAAACGACTGCAATACAGACCCAGGATCATTTTTTATCCAACCTTTATACTTAATCTCAGCAACTCCCTAAACTCCCAGCTTTCATTTTGTGGTCCGTTGGCTCCTTGGGAAAACCAGACATCGAAGAATTCAATGCCGTGATTACACATCCCCTGAAAAATAACCAACATACCACCCCCTCCCCAGCATCAGGAGGGCAAAAAAGGAAAAGAAAAAAAAACAAAAAAAAAAGAAAAAAAAGGCAAGGAAACCAACCTTTTTCAACATCTTGTTCTGTTTGTGGAAAAATTCCACTTTGATATCACCGCATACCGGCAAAGGTTGAGGGAATTCAAAGTACATGTACTTGTCTTCACGTCGGGAGGGTCCTGAAGGGGAGGTGAATATCTTTACCTTTAGCTGGTACACCACAAACTGAGGATCTGTGTGACAAAACAGAGCGTCAGCTGGCTGAGAAAAGCCTCGAGAGTGTCAAAAACCAACCAAAAAAGAGCAGAAACAAAATCGCGCGCCACGATGATGACGTTTTCAAAGTTAACTGAATTCCTATCAAGGGCTTAACACCACAGGGGATCAAACTTTGCCAGATGCTACTGGAAAACAACCTCAGAGATTTCTGTCCTTCATGGCAATACTTTCAGGCCACCAGGGAGTTGCTAAAATGTTACTTCTTTTTAATGTAATGACTGTAAAATGTGACAACTGCTTGACTGTTCCTCGCATTTTTCCCTCTCCTCTGCATTACACAGACCAAAGTGAGAGGTTTTATTATTCTCTCTCACCTCTTCTTGCAGTTGTAGAGTGGCTGGTTGTGTCAGCACAAACTGACTCTACTCTTACAAAAAACAAGGACAAAACTGAACATCAATAATGAAAACCAAGCAGCACCAGCAGAGCCTAAGCTGGTCCTGTAAAATCGCCATCAGCAGAGAAGTGCCAGCCACGGCATAATTTCCCCAATTCAATCTGCAGGGGAAACGCTGGAATTAGAAGAGTTTTTTGGTCCAGATTAGGAAGAGTTGCTTTGGAAATGGTCAGGTCAGACATGCCTGCAGAAGTCCCTCCTAAACACACGCACAGTGTCCTGCAGAAGGGATGGAACTATTACTGGCAGCCTCAGAGAATGCCCAGGATGATTTGGGTTGGAAGGGACCTTCAAGCCACCCCCTGCCATGGACAGGGACACCTTCCACTAGCCCAGGGACACGTCTCACTAGCCCAGGCTGCTCCCAGCCCCAGGCTCCAGCCTGGCCTGGGGCACTGCCAGGGATCCAGGGGCAGCCCCAGCTGCTCTGGGCACCTTGGGCCAGGGCCTGCCCACCCTCACAGGGAACAATTCCTCCTGTGTATATCACCTAAATTTCCCCTCTGGCAGTGTCAAGCCATTCCTCCCTGTCCCGTCAGCACAGCTCCTGATGCAGGGTCCCTCTCCAGCCTCCCTGTATCCCCTGAGGTCCTGGAAGGTGCAGTGAGGTCTCCACACAACTTTCTGCCCTCATCTCCCTGGGCTCCTCAGAGCTGTGAAACTCTGCCATGCCCTCCTCCTCCTGCCCTCGAGGCTGGACTCTGCTCCCTCAGTGACTTTAAAGCAGCAGAACGATAACGAGGAAGGCAGATTGGAAGATTGGATCCCATCTGACCTCACGTGGGTCAGATTACTGCCATCACAGCCGACAACGCAACTGAGGACACGACGCAGAGCGGCGATTTCAACACGCTGGGAAAAAAATCACCCACAACTCCACCGAGAAACTTCAAAATGCTGCAGCACACAACTGCAGAGAGGTTGAGAGTTAATTGATCTTCTCAGGTGCTTGGCCAATCTGCTGTCTATCCCAACATCAGCCCAGCAGCCTCCCCACGGCAGAGAAGGTCAGCGCTCACTCGAGCACTTCGGACTCACAGGTACAGCACAGTTCATCCAAAACATTCACTAAGTGGCAATTGCAGAAATCTGTAACCTCCACACCTCTTCCCTAAGGCAGAGGGATTTTGGCAGAGGCTCCTCCCTCCCTCCTTCCTCCTGTACAGCCTGACAAGCTGCTCGATTGTTTCCTCTGTGCGTTCCGTGTTCAGGTACTGTCTCGCAACAATATTAACGGGGCAATTTTAATCAAAGCCACAGGAGGCACTGGAATTAATTACACATTGCTGTAATCCCCACAGCAAAACCATCAGATTTTTTCCACCAACAAAAAAAAAATGAGCACGCAACACAAAGCAGCCACTGCCCTGTAACACAGCCCACAGGACAGAGCAGAATTTGTTTTTGTATTTCAAAGCTTCACGAAATCTGCTGTTCCTCACTAACACAGTGTATCAGCAGATGAGATTAATCATTTACAGGTGTATCAATGCTTGAGAAACCTCCACATAAAGAAAAGTTTATTCCAGAGTTAATGAGATATTTACCCAGTTCAACTGATTCATTTATTTTTTATTTCCTTTTTTTGAACATCATGGGAAGAATGATGCTGCTGCCTCGGAAGCCAACACGCCATTAGGCAAATGTTTTTCAGCAATTCACGTTTCCCAAGAGTTGCTGCGTTAAAAAAAAAGGAGGCTTTTCATGAAAGTAAGGAGCAAATGCCCAAATTTACACGGAATGGTGGAGTCCCCACATCCCTGGAGGAGTCCAAGGAAGGAGTGGATGTGACACTCAGTGCTCTGCTTTGGGTGACAAGGTGGGGACTGCTCACAGGCTGGACTCCATGGTCTTTTCCAGCCTCAGTGGTTCTACATATGGAATCAGTTCCCTTCAGTAAAACACCAATTTAAACCTGGAGTGAAACCATCACGAGTCCTTCACACACCGCACCTGGGAGGATCCCAGCGGGCAGAGCCCACTAAGCCAGCAGATTTTGG
The DNA here is from genome assembly GCA_013396955.1 of Regulus satrapa. Taxonomy (NCBI): domain Eukaryota; kingdom Metazoa; phylum Chordata; class Aves; order Passeriformes; family Regulidae; genus Regulus; species Regulus satrapa. The sequence goes on along the minus strand of VWZN01012380.1, from coordinate 149,769 downwards.
AAACTGTGAGGTGTTTACACGTGACTTTCTCCAAGATGTGCAGCTCCTGGTGCCATCGCCCTCCCCCGTTCCCCCCAAAATGCCAGCAGGCTCCCCTAGCAGAGGCCAAAGGGGTGCTGGTACTTACTGCAAGTTCCGCTGCTGAACATGGGAATTGTTTCAAACATCATCTTGTGGAACAGCAGTGCCACTGGTCTGTAATCCAGGCGGTTCTTTAACAGGTAGCTATAGTAGTACACGTAGCGTCTCTGACTGGGAATTGTCACTCCCTAAACAGAGGGAAAACAAGTGTCAAACACCTTGGATCAGCACCGCTGGCAGGGCTCACCCTCACCGAAGCACAGCGAGCCCCAAGGAACAGGTGCTGGACTGTGCCAGGTACTCGAGCACGTCTCAGGGGATGCAGCACCTCGCCCACCACGAAAGGCTCGGGAATCGGGATCGTCCAGCCTGGGGAAGAGAAGCTTTGGGGTGATCTAACTGTGGTCATCCAGGGCCTGAAGGGGCTGACAAGAAACATGGAGAGGGAGTGACAAGGCTTCCCCCTGCCAGAGGGCAGGGCTGGGTGGGAGACTGGGATGCAGGAATTGTTCCTGGCAGGGTGGCCCTGGCCAGGGTGCCCAGAGCAGCTGGGGCTGCCCCTGGATCCCTGGCAGTGCCCAAGGCCAGGCTGGATGGAGCCACCTGGGATAGTGGGAAGTGTCCCTGCCATGGCAGGAGGGCTGGAACCACCCTCCAAGGTCCCTTCCATCCTAAACCCTTCGTGATTCTGTGCTCTCCAAACATCCACCGCCAGCAATGAAGCCAAGAATGCCCATTTTTCCCATTTCTTAAAAACAAACTCCACAGACATCCCGAGGGTCGTGACAGAAATAGTCTCACGCTGCTGCTTTTTTGGGGATGGAGAGCATCAAACGTTTAACAAGAGGTGCCTCGAACATACTCTGACTTTACAGCACCACATTAGGAAATCTAAAATTAAAGAATTACATTTTGACAGCACTTTAAGTCAAAGGATTAATGCTCGCTAGTATCACTGTACTCGAGACATGCTGACTTCTCTTTACAAAACATCCTGGAATACTTTCCCAAAAATGTGGAAAGTTTCATTAAAACAGGCCCAACAGCCCAAAGAGTTCAAACTCTGAGGTAAACATTTGCTCTGAGAGCATAAAACCTAAGAATGTTTTTATTACTGATTGCAAACCAGCTCAAAAGCTTCAAATAAGGGAACAGTTTTAAAGCTCTTTAAGCCAATACTTTCAAGTAAAATTGGTAAAGATGAAAAATTGTTTCGTTTCCCAGAAAACGCATTACATGGTCTAGAACAACCTGTTACTGTGGACTTGCAACAGCATCAGTAGAGAATCTTTCTGATTAAAACTGAATGTGGAATTGGAATAAACTGCAGATAAACAAAATTTTTTTCACGCACAAGCCCGTGAGCGTTCGGTGACAAAACCTAGACCTGACATTTCTACAAACTTTTCATTTCACCTCACAACAGCCAGGAGCTCAGAGTAGCCAGAGTGCTTTTAATTTACTAAATCTCTATTCTGCACACATGAAAATAGTCACTACCTGCCATTAAAAAAAAAAAAAAAAGTTGATAATTATTCCTCCTTATCACTTTGAGCTGCTTCTAAATTACACAAAAGCCCTTTCCCTGCAGCACTTGCACAATGACCTTCCAAAGCAGCCTTGTACACGGGCCGTGGCTTTGGCTCAGATGTCTCAGTGCTTATCACACCCACTCCTTAAGGGAGCTCTAAAGTTCTCTTTGCTGAGATCTGAGGGATCTGCGCTTCAGAGCTGAGCAAATCCCGGCCTCAGGGCTGCCAGGGCACGAGAGGAAGGCACAGAGGTGAGGAGAACTCATCCTCCCCTGGCCAGAGCTTCCCCGTGCCCTGTGGAAAAAAGCACAGGACACGCAGCCAGGCTGGCACCAGCACCCAGGGGACACTGCCACAGCTCCTGCCCGACAGGGCACTTTCAGCCCTCCAGCCACAGTGGGACTCCCTGGAGACACAGCCCTCAGATCCCAAGACACTCAAACCAGAGCCACTGCAGCAGAGCCCCGAGTTCTCCGTTTCCAAAGGTCTCAACTCCAAGCAGAACGCTTTCGTAACAAACCAACAATATTCCAAGGGGCGCAATCAACCACCACTCGCTTTTACTCCAGAAGAACAAGGATGGGGAAGTAGCTCAAGCTTGTATTTCCCCATCTATCAGCACCACCATTTTTAAATGGATGCGAGATAAGTTCCTCTGGTCCTTATGCCAGAGCTTCCCAGGGCATCCCAAACATCGTCAGGGGCTGCTCCTGGGTTCTCCTCTCAACCCAGCACAGGTAGGACCACGAAGAACAAATATTTTGGAAATAATATTTTTATATTCCCTTCAGGAACACGCCCTGAGGCTGCAGCCTCAGAGCAGACCTAGGCCAGCAGGTTTAGCAGAGGCTGACACCCGAGCACGTCCAAGAGACAGGCACCACGAGTGACGGGCTCTGCCACCACACACGGCACCCCTGCCCCGCTCTCAGGGTCATTCTCAGGTTCCTCACACACAGTAATTGCTTTTCACTTCCTGTTCAGTTACAGCAACGCCACAGAAACACAGCCTGGGCTGGAAGGGACTTAAAGCCCATCCATCCCACCCCTGCCGTGGCAGGGAGCCCTCCCAGTGTCCCAGGCTGCTCCAGCCCCAGGCTCCAGCCTGGCCTCGGGCACTGCCAGGGATCCAGGGGCAGCCCCGGCTGCTCTGGGCACTCCCAACCCTCACAGGGAAGAATTCCTTCCTCAAATCCCATCTAACCCTACTCTGTCCTGCCCCTCCAGGCCCCTGTAAAGAATCTCTCTCCATCTTTCTTGTCAGCTCCTTCAGGTCCTGGAAGGCCACAATTAGGTCACTCCAAGGCTTCTCTTCTCCAGGCTGAGCAATTCCAATTCTCTCAGCCTTTCATCAGATGAGGACTCTTAGGAGCCACCCTTGAAAATAAAACCATAAGGTGCTCAAGGAATGCTCCCGAGTAGATCATCTCCAACACCTCAATAGCTGATCCCTTATCCACTGAGCTTCCTTCCAAGCCTAATCCTCACCACAAAACCCTCCAAGGCAGAAGCAGGAATAAAGAAAGACCTTCTCCAGCTGTAGGAAGGTGAGCTGCCAGTCTCTGTCACTACAGCAGTGTGTCAGCATCTAGCATAAGGAAAAAGTGGGATACACGAATTGCTTCCAACAGGGGAAGCAGCAACTTCTTCACAGGGCTTTTTGGGGGCTTACTTCTCCCCCAGCTCTGACAACAGACAAGTACAGTTCCTTACCCCATTTCAGAAAACAGTTTGTCTCCTTTGGCTCGAAAGGAAAATAAAAATCAGCCCTGTTCTGCAGTGCTGGAGACCGACAGACACAACCGTGCAGCCCACACTTCCTCATCTTCACCACTCCCTTCTTCTGACTAAGTTCCCCCCCCACTACAACAAATTTCAGAAGCCAAAAGAGGCGGCTGGTAGGGGAAATAAAACACACCATGAGAGGGTTTGGTCAGAAACAGCCCAGCACAAGAACAGCCTGTGCAGCAACTCTTGAGCCTCACCTACAACAGCTCTCACTTGATGGTGCAAAGACCTCCCTGGAGCTGCTTTCTCCCGGCAGGCACTTGGGAAAAGCTGGCTCCAGAAGTACTCAGGGCTGTGCTCTTGACCAATTAGTCATACTTCCTCTTGCAATTAGCCTCCCACTTCCTGCCAGCACAGCCTGAGCCCTCGCAGCAGCACTCTGCCCTGAGCAGGGATCGTGCCTGGGCTGCTCTCAGCAGCTACAGGTGCAGAGTGGGCACTTTGTCCTCACTGCAAACCGAGAAAATCTGGTCCCTATTCCAGCCAGTTTCCCTTTTGTCGCATCTACCTTGGCCCAAAAAGAAAGAAAAGAGGCATTTGCTCGTCCCTTTGTGCACGCAGCTCTTTGGATGCCTCATTGACTCTGAATTGAGGAAGTCAGTTCTACAAAGGTGTGGTGAAACATCAAATCAGAGAGCAGCACTTGACACAGAACGCTGAAATATGGGCCACAAGGGAAGAAAAAACTCCAGGAACCTGCCCTGGAATACCTGCTCATAAACACTGCCGAAGGATTATGTGAATCACATGCTGCCCACTGGCCACATCAAGATAACCATGCTCAAGTGGAGAGCTAGGGGAGGGAAAAGAGTCAACTCCTGCAGTTACAGCCACTGAAACCAAAACAAGTAGCTTGTTAGGGACGATATTTACAGTCGAGTAAACAAAGCTCTCACTAGCTCTGCTCACTGAGTTCTCCCTCCCCTTGCCCAAGGTACCCCTGGGGTGCTGAACACCACCCAGCTGGCCTTACCCCACTTGGCCGTGTTGTTTGTCCGGTTCTGTCCTGTTCATGCTGCTCTCTCCAGCTCTGGAGATAACCCTTTATCAGCAGCAGTAAACAGTACTCTGTTTATTCAGCACGCTGCTCATTCCTAGTCTCTCTCATGCAATTTTACCAAAAGCCACAAAGTTTTGGTTTTTTTCGATGGGAAACCTCCACCTTTAGCCTCCACTCCAGCCTTACACCACAGCCAACTCAGCAGCACGTGGAGAAACGGCACCACCCCAGAGCAAACTGAGGAGCTACTCGCTCCTTCCCACGAGTTAACAGCCAAATCCTCAAATTCCTCGTGTGCCACTTCTGCTCTCAAGAGCCTTCAAGACACGAAGCTCTGCTTATTAGAGACCAACGCGGTGTGAAATTAATACTTTGTGTAAATACTCCAGGAACAGGGAGAGCTCTGAGCTCGAGGAGGTTCGAAGTGGCTCGCAGGGATGATCCCCTTGGGATGCTCAACCCACACAACAACCAGGGAAATAATGGAAGACGAGCAGGGAAACTTGCTAAAATGACCTTAACAAGTCACATCTTATCATCTTTGGAGAAGATTTCAAATAAGGAGGTTAAATTCTCATTAATGAGGCCTAACCCTGCCAGAAAGGTCCTTAACTACTCTTTCTTGACAAGGGGCATCCAACAGTAAGGGCCTTCCAGTTGGGATACTGCCCTGTTCGTCTCCAAACCCCACCACAGCAGTTAGGGGAACCTGAGGAGATGAACAACTCATCCACGCAGGCAAAATCAGCTGGAACAATCCTCTCATTTGAGCTGAAAATGCTGAATGAGAAAGATTCACTGCCCCCTCTGACGCACCAGGCAGCAGAACGGTGCTGAAAAAGCCATTTAAAACCAACTGGCCAGGTCTTCTTGAACAGGACGTGCCAAAATCAGCCCGGTTTGATGCTGTTGACTTAGGGAAAGCTTTTCCATTTCCAACCTGCATTGATCCAATCCAACTGGAGCTAACATCACACAACTTAAAGGGTTTGAGCATCAAATGGATCTCAAGGAGGAAAAAGCAGCAAGCTACAGGGAGGGGGACAGAAGAACAGCAACAGCTCACCTTCTTGTCTCTGGTCCTTACTTCCCCATAGAAATCTAGGGCTTCTTGGGCCCTTAAAAACTTGCCTCGATGCAACAAATATGCACAAATCATTACACCAGTTCGTCCCTTTCCAGCTTTACAGTGGATTGCTGCCACATGATTGTCATCTTCACTTAGCCACTGGTCAAGATCTTCACAAAAAGGTTTGATGAGCTCCAGCTGTGGTGGGTTATGGTCTTCAAAAGGGTACTGTGCAACTGCAGGGAGAAGGAGGAGTTCATCAGAACCTCAAAAGGCAAAGCAGGCTCAATTTTTAAATTTTTTTCTTTAATTTATTTATTTATTTATTTAATATTTATTTAATTTTTATAAATTTTATAAATATTTAATATTTATTTAGTATTTAATTTAATTTTTAAATTTTTTTCAATTTAATTTTTCCTTAGTGACAAGCACGGAAAAATTGAGTTATTCAATAACACACCCCCCCATCTTACAAACTGATACTGTCTTTTTAATTATTCAGTATTATTCAGTATACCACAAGCAGACATTTCCCCATTAATCTGTAAGCAGGTATCCTGCTCCAGGGAGCAACTATTTCACACCTCTATTGAACTGAGAGGCACAGGCTCTGCAACGTGAATTTTCTAGAATTTAAGAGCGTGCTGGCACACAGAATAACCTTGGGAAAAGCCATTACTCCAGCAATAATTAAACTACCTGCTGAGAGAGAACAAGGCCAGACCTCAGTCACTGAGCAGACAACGGGAACTTCGCTGAAAAATTACTGAACACGTTTGGGTCTGCACTGGGAACGAAGTCTCAGAATCTGCTCCAAGGCCTCGTGAAACAAAACCCTGCCATTTCCATATTTCAAAATCAGTAATTGGGAGAGAAAGCTCAGGTAAGGCACTGGCAATAGGTATGGGCTTTGGAGTCAAAGCACTGAACAATGCTGTCCTTTCTGATCCGGGTGTGCTCACAGAGACTTTTCCATCTAGGGATGAAAAGAATTTCAAGCCACGGATGCAGGAAACGCAAGAAAACTCAAGAGAGCAAAAAAATAAGCACGAAGCAGAGAGAAGGACCAGAACTTCTCCCAGAACATCTCAGATCAGATGAGGGACAGTATCACCCCGACCAGCAGAACTACACACGACGTTCTGGTTTCAGCAGAACAGAGCCTGATGAAGCACACCCCAATGCCCCACCGACAGCCTCGGGAATCTTATCAACACAACTCTGCTTCACTTCAAAACTCTCAGCTACAAACACCATTTCCTTTTCTGGGCTCAAAAGGAATACATTTCATTTTTCTGGCAAGTGGCCGTAGCGGTTTCGTAAGCACCGCTCCGCAGTCACACACGCGAGGCTCCTCTCGGTGAATCCCCAAGGAATCCCAGAGCACGAGCGAGGGATGAAGCTCTGGAGCTGCTGAAGGAGCACAGGGAAAAGTGCCCGGGTTTTGGAGGGATCAGCAAGTTGACTCCTCTCACAGTACAGACTGTCCCCCCTCCATCTCCCAGAACAAAGAGGGGAGCTGATAAATCTTTGCTACAGAGGCAACACACGTTCACAAACTCGAACGCACGAACTCTTCCACGTGGAAGAGCCAAAGGCTCCCCCAAACGACCCCCAAAGTTTTATGTGATTTAGAAATCCCTAAGAAAAGAAACTGCAAAAATGAGGCAGATTCGTCTGTAGAGCTTTTGAGTCTATCACAACTACAGCCAGCAGGGTTTCCATGAAAAGGGGAGTAAAGAAGTCCTGGAAGACAGGACACTGAAGATACCCTCCAAGATTTGGAATCAAAGGCAAACCTTGTGGTGCTTTTCTTCAAAGCTGGAGTGAGAAGATGAAATGGGTGCCCTGGGATGGAGTGGAGGGATTAAGAGGAAGGAAACATTAAAAGCTGCAGTCTTGAGCAGGGCCTTGAGAAGGTGCAGTTCCTGCATGGATTCTGATTCCTTGCCATGGAACACACAGCTTGGAGAATAACCCTGCTCACTCCCAGCCTTGCAAGAAGAATCCCACGGCACACAGAAGAGTTGAAAAAAACCATTTAAGTCTGTGGCAAAGCAGAAAGAAGGCAATTCCAGAAACTGGAAAATCCATGGACACAAAGCTATTTCCCAAAGAAGACGAAGAGCTCGCAGCGTTTGGGGTTTTAATGTGATGCAAGATCATCCTGGGTGAATAATGAACTGTTCTGGTGTTTCGTGCTCGGGACAAATCAGAAGTTCCCTTTGCAGTCAGTTCACTTCAGGAGATTTTTCAAGCAGAACTTTTGTTCCTCGGCTAAGGGAAGTCCTGAGTCACCGATTTGGTTATCTGAGGTTAACTAATTCGGGGAGGAGAATTCAAAAATGCAGCATGTCTTGTGCAGAGGAGCTGTGAAAGGTGCTGTCACAAACAGCATTCGGGGCTGGGATTGACAGCGAAGGCAGCCGAGCACCCCCGTACCAAAAAGCAGAAATTCAAGCAAACATATGTTTTGGCCATATTAGAACATGTCCTCTTCTCTTCTTACCCAAAGCACTGCTCAAGCAGATCCTAAAATACTTTTTTTCTGGTTGGTGAGTATGGCTTGAGGTTTCAGGGCACTGTCATTCAACAGGGGAAGAGCAAATCAGAAGCGCCGACGACTTCAACGAGACAATTTCAGCCCTTCTATATTCAGACATTAAAGCAGCCAATTGCATTTTGGTCACGTTCTAAACCCTCTTCATAACTGGATGGATGGTTTAAAATAATAATAATGAAAAATAGAAGCTGAGCCATTGCTACGATGCAGAATGAGCCCAAAATTTGTTCATCTCCTACGATTCTGTAGGCGCAAGGACTCCTCATCTACCCTCATCTGAAGCAGAGGAACCACAACTTCTGAGCAAGAAATGCTCCTCTGCCCCAAAAACAAAGGTAAATCTGCATTTATTTATTACCTGGGGAGGGAATATTGACACAACAGCTCCATCAGTATCCACTCACAAGGAGCTGGGCAAAAGGCACCCCTTGAAAGATTCCCCACTGCTTTTGGCAGCTCTGCCTAAGACATCTCTAAGAGACATCACATGGGAATTAATCTTTTTTTTTTAATTTATTTTAGCATCTGAAGGTTCTGCCAGATCTTCCAAAAGCTGCTTTATACTCATAGTGATAGTGGCTGAAGTGTTCTCCATTTTCACCCTTCATAAAAACCAGACTCCTCCGAGCCTCACGGGTAAATTGTACAAGGGGTTTGTACTTCACTGAACTGCAACTTCTGTCGGACCCATTCTGCAGAAATTGCTGGCAACTGTACACTTTTTATTAGATTTTGATCTTTAACTGTCAGGAAGGCACTTTTCTGAGAGCACCAAGAATATAGCAAGTTTTTCCAATGACTCAAAGCAATCTGACATCATTCCCTGTGCCCAAATCTCCTGCATGACTATTCATCAGCTCCTCCTTTAGGCCTTCATTCACTGAGGTTTCAAGAGAACACACATTAGGCAGTAAAAACGTACCTCTGCAGTTAAATTTGGCGGTGTCATAATGTCTTTCAGCACATCTGAAAAAGAAAAATAGACAAGAGTTCAAGACAAGTCTCGGAGGCACTCCCAGCATCTGTCACACCCTGGAAAACCAAGCATGCCCATCACCTTTATGACTTAAAACTAGAGGTTACACGCAGGAAAAAAACGGTTTTGCATCAGACCCCTCGCTAAAATGCGAATTATTTTACTGAAAGGCAAATACTTACCCTTTGGTAATTGTAGTCCATGGCTATGTTTGAATCAGTGTGACTTAATTCATGCAAGCACGATTACCTTCTAACCCTGTGCAGGAGCAGCTCCAGCACTGGAGCAGCTTTCTGCTGCCAAGACAGCTGTGACCTTCATCCAGGGGATCCTGAACTCGGAGCACAGGTCAGGCTGCCTCAGCAGAGCCACGGGGATCACAAGGACGTGGCAGGAGCACCGCTGAGTATCGTCCCTCAGACCATTTGTGTCAAGCAGAGATTGTGACTCTGTCCTGCCACTTCATTCCTGAATTCAGGCGAGCCCTGAAGCCAGCCAGCCACTGGGTGGGATTCTTCTTTCCCCCTCAGCCCTGGGGGACATTTCTGAAGGCTCTCCCCACCCAAAGAGACCTCCCCAGCCAGCCAGGAGCACAGCAAACCACACTGGCTCTGCCTTGCCCAGGGACAGACACCAGTGAGGAGACAGAAATCCCCCCTCAGCTGGGCTCTACACCAGCCAAAGCAGCACAGTGGGGATTGGATCTTGGGGTAAGGGGAAAGAAGGCAAGAGTGGACACCCTCCAGAATGTCCCTTGGCAAGAGTGGACACCCTCCAGAATGTCCCTTGGAGCTGCTCCCCACAGGGAGGATGATGTGAGTGCAAGTGCAGTTCAGAAAGGAAAACTGAGAATAATCCTGCCTCGAATCCTGCCAAGACCAGCCTGGATGGGGACCTGAGCAACCTGATCCAGTGAATGGCATCCCTGCCCGTGGCAGGGCGTTGGAACAAGATGATGTTTAAGGTCCTTCCAACCCAAACCACTCCGGGATTCTATGAAAGAGGACGCCAGGCTGAAACACAACGACTGGAGGCATTTCAGCAGAGAAATCACACCTGGATCTCTGCTTCTGATTACAGCCCGTGCTCTTCCCAGCATTCCAATCCCCACAGCAGTCTCAGGACTGCTATGAACTCATCTCTGCTTGCCAGGTATGTTATGACTGCAGGAGCTTAGCTGACACTTTCACACACACGCCAAACTTTTGGGCTGCTCCTGGTGTGGCTGTACCTGGAGCCTCTCTGCAGCGCTTCCCTTTCTCTCAATTCCAGAGCCTTCTCAGCTCTACCCTCTGCTAGGGAAAAGCCTGGCAGCTTTCCCTGCTCCCATCACAAGAAATGACTTGTGTTGATCCCAAGGATATAAACTGAGTGCAGGACCCTCTCTCTGCCCTCTCTTCTGGGAGCTGAACACGAGCAGTGCCGAGCTCCAGGCTCAGCTGCACTCAATTTGTGGGCATTTTTCAGTAGAAATCCCACCAAAATACTTTGGGGGATGCTGGTGGGGCTTAATGCTCCAAGCTGCATTTGGGGTGGGGTTTTTAAACAGTATCGTAACTGGAACAGCATCAGATCTCCAGGTGAAACCTGAATATTTTGGGGCATTTTTGGGGTTAAGGAGGGGGTTGGCTGCTCCTCCTTGGCATTGAGCAGGGCGGGTGACAATCTGTCAGCATGGGGAAGTCAAGGGATGCAAGGGGAAGAAGAAATTTAAATTAAGGAGAACACTGAAGAAAAATAGCAAAGGGTTAAAGGCAAACGGGAGAGAAGCAGCACAAGAAGGAAAACTGAACTGCTCCGACTGGGAAGTTAAAAGCCAAGATGGGGCAGAAGTGACATCATTTTGGAAAAATCTCTAAATCCTTTTAGATAAAGCTGCTCAATACACACATTATTATCGACTTCATGGAACAGCTACCTTAAGGGAACTCAAATCCCATGACAGATTTTGAAATAATTCTGACTATAATCACATAACTCCTCTGAACTCCCACCTCCTCCTTTGAAACACAGACAATAGATCTTTATTTACAAAGGATCAGCTTAATCTGAAGAAATGGAGTTCTCTAGAATACCTGACAGGTGCAATTCCTTCCCATCTCCTGACCAAACACTGCCACAATTCACCTGATGGCATTGGAAGTGTCTAAATTTTGCCTGCACAAGCATTAAGATCTCACCTCTGAGACAGTTTTACCCTGCAAAATTTTTCATCCGAGGATGAATAAAGTCGTTCTCGGAAAGATTAATTGGTGATTATTTGGCAGTTAACAGCAAGAAAAACCAATTTTTATATCAAGGACCCGAAGAAAAAAACCTTTGGCACGTCTGGACGAGTTTTTTCATCCCACAGCTGAAAACACACGGAGCAGCAACAGAAATGTCAAATGCATTTGTCTCACCACTGCTCTTGTCACTTACAAACTTTGAAGCTGCTCCTGTGCAGGGCTGTGCTTTTTTTACAGTAAGATGAGGCAGACAGCAAAGTGGAAACTTAGCAGGCAGCTTCTCAGGGAGGCAGCACTTGAAAAGATGCTCATCCATCTTCCTAAAATCCTCATTTCTGACAAATTTCCTCCAGCAGCCTCTGGAGGCACACTTGGAACAAGGGGCTCAGCAAACCCAGGCCGTGCCAGGGCCACCAAAGCCACCCTTGCCAGCAGGTGACAGCTGCTCAACTCTATGAAAGGGGACCAGTGCCTCTTCTTTTTATCTACCTTTTTCTGCCCCACAACTACTTCAATGGCCACTGTAAGGTTCCCCAGCTTCTACTGTCACTTCTCTCCAGTCATCAGGGAGCAGCTGATTGATGCATAATCCTTCAGCTAACCTAGAGGCAGATTTAAATCCTCATTTCTAAATATTTGTTTTAATGACTGAGAGATTACAACGTCATGCATTGCCTGGATTTCAGTAATTTTTCTATTAATACATATTTAGGAATATATTCATTTAACAAAATAACAAAGCTGTGACAGTTCAGAGAATCGATCTTCAACGTCGATTTTTAGGAATAAAATGAGGGGTAGGAAAACCGCGCCTCTTCAACATCACCAAATCATTTCTGAATCATTAATGAAATTAGCCTAAGCTAACGAATAAATTAGATGAAGGAACAGCAACCAAAACCCCTGAAACAGTTACAGCTCTCTGCAGAACCGAACTTTCAGAGGAAAACATTACCCTTAGGGAAGTCAGAAACCACCACCAATTGTTCCAACAGCTTTTTCCAAGTGATAAACAGGGACAGACAAGAAGAGGGAGGAAGCAAACAGAGCCTGGCTACCGATGCAGTTTGATTTTTTTTTTTTTTTTTTAAATAAACCAGGAAAATATTCATTTGGCAACTGGACATTAATACACGAACAGAAAGCCTGCTGTGAATTACTTTTCACTTTTTAATCACATGGCCCAAGCTCCAGATGGGCCGGGTGCCAAGTCATTTAAAAGCGTTCAAGTAACATGAATACACACCAGCATTTCATTTAACCTCGCTCAGCCCCACTAAATGAAGTACCAGTGCTCTCAATCAGGCTTAATTGTTTTAAGAAATGTGCAAAACATCTTCAGCTCTGCTTCAGGACAGCAACGAGCCACTTGCACTCTTCAGCTATTTTTAGAAGTCATTATTTTGGAGAATGCATCTTTAAGAGCATACTTACAGATTGTATATCTTGTAATGGTTTTTATGCTTTGAATCCAAAAACCTTCAAGAGAAAAAAAAAAAAAAAGAGGTATGCATTAATATACAGTGAATAATATTGACCTCAATTTGCAGCATCCTGAAAGCACCACCCAGCATGTGCAGTTGTGCATTCCCAGCCCTGCAGTGCCCCAAAAATCAAGGAGGCAGCCAGTTGGAGACCTCACTCGTCCAAATAATCCAACAGCAAGGGCAACACGACTAATGCAACTCAGGATCTGACCTGAAACTGAAATATTTACTGTACGTGGAATGATTTCCTGATGCCTAAAATAGCTGCAGGTGGCTGTAAGAAGTTGAGGAAGGCTGGGTTCTTTTTCAAACAGAAAGCACTGATTACACCACCTATCTGTAAACACTTCCTTATTTAATCACCTATGCGAAATATTTTGCCAGGAGGAAGAAAAGCAGTTAAAGAAACTCCTGTATTCCAGTTCCAGCCAGCGTCATTCATTTCAATCCCAGGGTTTGGTGTTTTTTTTGTTGTTGTTATTGCCACTGAAGCCTGTGCCCCAGTGAGATTCTGGGTTTTGGAAGGAGGACCACTACACTTTTTCACACTCGTTTCATTCCCATGCTCACTTTGGAACACAAACTTCCCATGCAAGTCTCGGCGAGCCAAACTGCAAGCATGATTCATCAGAATTGCTGTGATTATATATGATGTGTCACCTGGCAATGTGCAAGAAGAAATAACATGCAAATGTTTACACTTAACATCATCAACAGTGTGTATCTGCACATCAGCCAGAAGGAATTTAATTAGCCATGACAGAACATGCTGTTCAAATCGAAAAGAAACACTAGCTGCTAAAATCCTGGAAAGCTCAAGCAAAAACAAGCTCTGGTTTATCAGTCATAATATTCCAGAAGAACCTAGAACAGCTCTGTGGTTCAAGGCCTGCCTGAAAACGGGAACAGATGAGAGCCGAGCGTGAAACTCCCAAGCGCATCGGGAACAGCGAAAAATAAAATAACGAATCCCGTGGCTCCCACCGGTGCTCCCGTTCTGGGAGAGCCTGGGGAGGATGGTGGACAAGGGGATTGGCTTCAGGAGATGTTTCTTGTTTTGTTAACCCACAGCAGAGAGCGAGGAGAGCTGGCTCTGCCTTTCCAGGAATATCCACACACAGCGGAGCGGAAGCTTCCAGGCAAGGATTTCTTTTGAGGAGACACAATTCCATCCCAAACCTCGGCGAGTGTCAGTCACAGGAGACAGCAGCAGTGCAGGCTGTACCTCTCGTGCAGCACTAGCCTGGAATTTGTCAGGGTAGCAGCTACTCACAAAGATCCTGGCTCAGCATCCAGCGCTCGGCAGCTCGAGCACCTTGGATTTTTGCATTAAAAAGCACCAGGAGAAAAATTCCCCAATAAAAAAAAAAAAAAGATGACTGGAGCAGATGAGGACTGCAACATGCAGAAGTGCTGCACGATCACGTTTTATTCTCGTTTAAAAAGAGAAGGCAACAAATGTAATAATACTTGAGCATCCAGTTCCCTGTAGGCACTTAATTTACATCTCTGCTTATCTTAATTTGGTTGATGATGCTTTTAGGTGATCACTGCTTCTTTTGATCAGTGTTTATGGACAGCTTAATAACTATATAGGCATTCCAGTACTAAAATCTAATTTACATCTATCTACCTACTCAACCACTGAAATGTGTTTTCCTTCATCCAGAAGCTACTGAAATCAATGCTGTGAATGGGAGAGGGCCTTCAAAGACTCCTGCTTATCAATATTTATTTACATTATTCCCATGTTAGATTAGCTATTGGGGAGAAGTTCTTGCCTGGCAGGGTGGGCAGGGCCTGGCCCAGGGTGCCCAGAGCAGCTGGGGCTGCCCCTGGATCCCTGGCAGTGCCCAAGGCCAGGCTGGAGCAGCCTGGGACACTGGGAGGTGGCCCTGCCATAGCAGGGGTGGAAGGAAATCACCTTTAAATAATTCCCAACCTAAACCATCCTGTGATTTATCCCAAGTCTGGCCTTTGTGCCACACTTTTGAAAGGCAGAGCTCACCGGGCACTGGACATTCCATCCCAAAAAGGTGCCTGTGACTGCTGGGAAGGAAAGCCGGGCTCCGGCCGCCTCAGCGCTGTTTGCTGAGGGTGATTTTCCCCCCCAACAAAACCGAGCCCCTGGAGGCCGGCTGGGTGCGGCAGCCACGGCCTCCAGACACCGCCGAGCGCCAGGTGAGGGTGACAGAGCTCCCAGGCTGGGGACAGAGGAGCTCCACAGCCCGGAGGCCATCCCAGCAGCCCCGGAATTCCAGAAGAGTTTGGGTGGGAAAAGCCCGTCCAGCGGCAGCCCTGCCACGGCTCCAGCCCCAGCAGCGGGTTGGGTTGGAACTAAAGGGATTCCAACAGCGTTCCCACAACGCTCCCTCAGCTGGAGCCAGCAATTCCGAGTCATGACTCCATCTGAAGTTCCAAACGACAACCTGGAGGCGGTTTCTTACCAGCAGAAACAGATTTTAGGTGATCTTTCTCCTTGTCCATCATTATTCAACCTAACCAAATGTAAAAGGCTTCGTTTGAAGTCCACCTGTGTTTACTGTTTGAAATCTAAATTTACAAATCGAGCGCTACATTTATCGACTGAAGAAAGGATAAGGGCATCAGCTGAAAATCCCATCAGCTGCCTGAGGGAACTCTTGACACTGGAGGTAAGCATGGATTGATGTCTCTCTCTAAGTAAATAAACTTTTTTTACTCTCACACAACTTACTGCAGTCGACTTTTCCCCACTAAAAAAGCCTTTTTATATGCACGTGAGATCAACCCAGAACAGCAGCCTGGCCATTTTCTGTCGTTCCCAACATTTCTCAGGAAAGCTATTAAGCCAACATCAGCAAGATGCAAAAAAAAATAAAAATAAATAAAATCTCAGCCTTTCTGCAAGTCAGAACACACATCCTTTCCTCAGCAGGGCATAAACGAGCATAGAAAAGGTTATTCACTCAAAATTTTCTAAGTTAAGGGAAAGAAAAAGAAAGCCTTACCTTACTACATCGTCGATGTTGTTCCGGTACACTCCTTCAAGCCTCTCTGCAGGAAAGCCCATAGCAATTATGTTTGGATAAATATCTGAATATGCAAGTCATGGAAATATTTAGGAAGCGTGTGAAAAAAGCTACAAAAGCATTAAATGGATATTAATCAAATGTGCAGCTGTACCAGAATCAGAGCAACAGCTCAACAGACTGCATAGGTGGGAATGTGCAGGTCTGAAAAGTATTATAGACCTTGCTTATAAAAACCCCCAGCAATTACCCACTTCTGAACAAATATCCTCATTTCTTCTTCTGAGCTACCTGCAAGTCGCTTGCCAAAAGCCACCCGGGATAAAAAGAATTTAAGGGAAGTACCTCTTAGCCAAACAACTCAATGCTAAGGAGAAAAGGGGCAAATAAGAAAATTTTAAGTTTACGTTTAGAGCTGATGTAGCAAAGAACTCACAACTGCTAGAAAATGACTGGTATTTATTTTCCCTGTGGTGTAAACGATATATGGATTTTAATTTTTTCTTTTTTTCTTTTTTTTTTTAAAACACAGTTCCAGAAAAGAAAGTCTTCCCAAGTTATTAGAAATGATAATGTAGCGAAAAAAACTCAGCTGAAAAGCGAACCAGAAATGAAAGCAGCCCATAGCCTGCCACATTAACATACTCCTCCTCAAACTAATTTTAGAAGGAGCAAGAACAAAGCATGATATGTTTGAAGTTGGCCCTGCTTTAAAAACGGGGGGGCTGGAGGAGGTGATTTCCAGAGGGCCTTCTCAACCTAAATGATCCCACCCTTTTAAAACTCCTTTTTATTTTCATGGTCAAAATATACCGAAGCTCCAAAGATTGATCACGTCACAACGGGAGACGCTGCACCGGCTTCCAAGACCTTCAAATTCCAGTTACTTGTGCACGAAGAAAAGCCTCAAGTAGGACACAAACTACTTTACTCCACCCTTGCAAAATTCCCACAAGTCCTCAGAGCAGAGCAGCACAGACCCGAGTTCTGCATTGACACCATTAACTGCAAGACTTCAGAAAAACATTAGGAACTGAATACACGGAAATAATGTTTTGTACTCGTGGAAAAAAAAAAAAAAAAGGAAAAATAGCATTTACCGTGTTGTAATCCAAATATTAATAGACGTGGGTCTGCTTGGGCCATGCAACAGATGACTTGCACAGACAAAGAGAAAAATATGAAAAAGCTTTGGACTAAACCAAATAAATATTTGTGGCTGCTTGAAATACAGACACTGAAACAGGTTTGTGTCTGGTTTCCAGTTTATTCTGTGCTTGCCCAAACACTAAAAAGCACATATTAGGAAGAGGAGAAAAAAAAACCAACCCCAAACATTAAAGTGCTAAACTTACAGAGCTTGGGATAACCTCAAATCGCAAGCTTTGAATTTCCCTCTGATCTATTTTACACAGCAGGCAGTTCACACCTCTTTAATTAACAAAAGGTGCTATATAATTAGCAACGCCTTCACTGTTTTATCAGTTATTCCTCGCCATAAGCACAAGAAACTGGTTCTATATTATATTAACTGTGAATTACCTGGTTAATACATCCCATCTCTCTCCCTCCTCCTTCCCAGTGTCAGCCCCATTCCTCCCTACTCCCCATTCCAGCATTTACCCGGCTCTAAAACCAACGGGGTTACACAAACTATCAACGACCGCAGCAAAATAATCCAGCAGATCTGCCTGCCTTCCACTGCACTTCTCCTAGAAGACAAAACTTCATCCTGGCAACGGGGAGGGGAGGGAAAAGAAACAATTTCGTTCTGACACACCAAACCAAAACCTCCTTTCGGCTACAGCACCGCCCGTGGCACAGATGCCCAAATTTCACCCAACCGGGAGCCACTTGCTGACATTTCCATTTGCAATCCTGAGCTTTCCTGCATTTTTCCAGGCACTGTGGTTGGAGTTGGGATGTCCCTGTTCAGCATGGCACTGGATGGGCTTTAAGCCCCCCTTAAAACCATTCCATGATTCGATGATGAGCATTACAATTATTTTAACTTTTTAAACCAAAAGGCGTTCCCCGATATTCCAGCAAGGAAAGACAATGAAAAAAAAAATATTTCAAACGGGGTGTGTGTGTGTAGGGAACACGAATCTATTTATGGAGGCCACCTCGACAGGAGGGAGCACAACTTCCCAGGAAGAGCTGCCCAGGGAGGGTGTGGAGTCCCTCCCTCCCTGGATGCATTCCAAGCCCACCTGGAAGTGCTCCTGTGTGGCCTGCCCCAGGTGACCCTGCCTGCAGGAGGTCATGGATGGATGCAGGACTGGATGATCTCCAGAGGTCCCTTCCAACCCCAACTGTTCTGGGAGCCTGTGCTGCTCGTTCACTACAAGTTTGTCGTGTGTGTTGTGTGCGCTCTGGGGGCTTTGCAAGCTGACAACGCAAAAACTCCAAGTGTTGCTTAAAATTAAATACCTGACAGTGAGCCTAATGGGGAGGAAGCCTTGTTTGTAGAAAAAAACCGCAATTTTTTAAAAAAAAAACAGGCGAGCCGATGTCTCCCCCACCTAAAGAGACTGGTCCTGAAGCACCTCGGCGATTATCTCAAAGCATGAGACTGGAATGCAGCTCACAGGCACTGCTGACTCACCCCTGGTGTCTGCACGGGGCTGGTGCCAAAGGACACAGCCCCAGCGACGCCCTTCCAGGCTCCATCTGCTCGCAGGGAAAGCAGGGAGCAGCAAGGCCAAACCCTTTCTGAGAGCTCGGGAGGAGAACCTCGGGGCTTTTCAAGGCACGGTGGAGAGGCAGCAAATATTCCCCCCAGGCCAAGGCCAGCCCCACTCAGGCACCCCGACAATCCCACCCTCAGAGTGCCGTCCAAATGCTCCTGAAGCTCCACTGAGGAATTGCCTTCGGCTTTAGGGAGCGCCAAGATGGAAGCACAGAACGGGAGCGGTGCTGCTGTTCGCACAGAGGAATTCAATCTCCGGGCAGGAAGCGAAGTTTCAGCACTTACACGGAAAAAGCTGTGACAGAGGCAGCTTTTCTTCCACCCATCCTGGGAACAGACACCCCAAGGTCTGCAGGGAGGGAAGGGGATGGCTGCTCCTGCACAGCCTGTTTTAATCCCCATGCCGGGGAGTGAAACTCCTCCTCAGGGACAGGGCCAGCCCCTGAGGAGTGTCAGGAGTTCCCTCAGGTATTTTCAGCTGCAAGGAGCAGCTCAGGAGCCACCACCCTTCAGCAAGTTCTGCTCCCACCGGCTCACAGACGCCCCTTTCCGCAATCTCGCTTCGCTTCACGTTGATTCCCAAAGCCAAAATTAAGATATTCACTACCAAGATGAGATTTCTTACACGGGAGCTCGGGAAGCTGGGCTTCCATTCAAAGGAAGAACTCTGAGTCATCATGAAATTGGTAATCGTACTGCTAATTTTAGAAATCTGGGAGAGCTGATCATTTAAAACGTGCAACAAGCTCATTATCAATTCCAAGCTTTTTTTTTTTTTTTTTCTTTAAAGACAGGAAAACAAAAATGGAAAAAGCCTCAGTCATTTACTGAGGCTGTTCAACACATGCAAAAACAAAGTCAACCCGAGTGGTGTAACTACCAAAATTTCATAGAATCACAGGATACGCCGAGTTGGAAGGAACCCACAAGGATCCACACTGATTTGAAACGACCTTTCTAAACAGCATCAAGTAAATCCCACCACATTTTGCCAAATGTGTCCTAAGACACTCATTCCCAAAAATGGTACTAACGGTTTTTAAAGTACTCATTTCTTCCTCGCTCTTGTAAACACGGGAGCTGGGATTTTAGTTAGTGCTGATAATAAAAAAATATAAAAAAAATTACCATGGACAGACTCGTGATCATAGAACCATAAAATATCCTAAGCTGGAAGAGATCCACAGGGATCATAATAAATCCAGCCCCAGTCCCTGCCCAGACCCCCCAACAATCCCACCCTGGGCATCCCTGGGAACATTTTCCAGAGGCTCCCGGAGCTCTGGCATTCCCTGGGGAGCCTGGGCAGTGCCAGCACCCTGTGGGGGAAGAGCCTTTCCCTGCTCTCCACCCTGAACCCTCCTGGCACAGCTCCAGCCCTTCCCTGGCTCCTGTCCCTGTCCCAGAGGTGTGACCTCAGCGAGCTGAGCAAACCCTTTTGGTCACTCTCTGCCAGCTCGGCATCTTTTCTGGAGCCTGGAGCCCCACGAGACACGGGCCAGAACACCACACACCGTCCTGCACACAAAGTTCTCACCAGCACCTAGAGAACCCCAGCTGCAAAGGAGCCTCCAAACCCCAACACCTTCTGCTGAATCCAACCAATGCAAACCATCCCCGTGCCACCCCAGAAATGCCTCTGCTCCTAATGCTGCTCACAGACTGAACAAAACGCTCTCCTTTAAAGCCTGAAATCGTTCCCACATTGCTGAGGATGACAGTCTTTCCAGTTGCTATGAGAAAAAAATCCTGGATCATTATGCAAATCGGCTGTTATAATCACTTTCAAAAATAGCTGTCTATATATTCGCATTATGCCAAGACCAAATTAAAGAATATGCAGTATACACTTGAAATTTTTTACATACATGGAGATATAAAAGTAAATTACTCATGTTGGTCCTGTAACTGATTTTGCCCACAAATTCAGACTTTCTGCTAATAATGGAAGCTGGCCAAAAAAGCATAGCAAAATATTTACCGATTCTTAGTTCTTAAACAGTCACAAGGAAGCTGCAAAAACCAACAGCTGCAGCTTTTCCTGCAATGATCAACACTGTCAATTAGTAACTATAACATCCTCAGAGTGTCTGAGTGATTTTACCGAGTCTTGTGTTTCCAAGTGTTTAACCCCTGATCCTCCCTCCACTCATTAAGGTGGCTATAACAGGAAAACAAAGAGCAAATGACCTCATCTCCTATTTTATAGGCAGGCCAGAGCACGCAGAGCTTCAGAATTTACACAGATTTACTTCTCAAACCCAACACCGGGACAGGTTTTACATCGAAACACGAATGAAAAAGAACTTTAGAACTCGTAGCCCTTCGCAGTTTTACAAATATTTGTTATTTACAAGGGCCTGGAACAAAAGGAGGAGGAGGAGGAACGGCTTCCCACTGACAAACAGCAGGTTTATATTGGATATTGGGAAGAAATCCTTCCCTGGGAAGGAGGGGAGGTCCTGGCAGAGGGTGCCCCTGGATCCCTGGAATGTCCAAGCTCAGGATGGACACAGGGGGCTGGAGAGAACCCAAGGGCTGGAACTGGACGAGCTTTCGTGTTCCTTCCAGCCCAAACCGTTTTGGGATTCTGTGCATCAAAGGCAGACCTACCAAACATTGGAGTTCATCTCTCTTTAGAAAGGAAATTTCAAAGCAGCCCAGCGCTCCTGAAGCCGTGAACGCTGGGTGCTCTGGAGCTACAAACCTCCCAATACACCTGCAAATAAAACAACAGCCCCCCATTTCTGCTCCCAGACAGGAGCAGCTCCACCCAACAAAGAACACGCTCAAATCAGGGAATCCACGGCCCGAAAAAAAACCCTTCCCAACTACCAGCAATGCTGATTTTTTCCCCCTTCCTTCCAGCTGGGGCAGGGGAGGTTTGGCTCGAACCTGCTCTGCTCCGTGTCACCGCTCCCCCCGGTGCCTGCCAGCGGCCGAGCCCGCCGTGCCTTGGAGGCCTCCCCGGGCCCTTCTGTTGCCCGAATTTGCCCGCAGATTTCGGGAGCTCTGGCTGCAGGAACGCTCTGGGCCCTGCACAGCTCGCTTGGTGACCTCCCAACCCTTGAACTGCGGCTTCCAGGAGGGAGGGGAAAACCAGCACCGCTCGGAACTGTTCAACAGCTTGAGAGCCCGGAGCTACGAGGAGAGGGGGGGGAGTGTTACAAAAAGTGTCCACACTCCATCCTCGAGCAGATTTAAGAGCCCTGACAAACGGCCAAGCTCTTATGAGTGCCATTTGCTTGACGGCATCCCAGCAAGAAGAAAGAAGCTGACATTGGAAAATACACCCGGAGAAATCCTGACGACTTTCCCCGTTGGAAGCTGTAGCCACCAGCGCCTTCTTTATTTAACAGGCAGCACGAAACGCAAAGCTGAGTGTGAGTATTTTTCTGTGGATCACAGGGAAGTCTAGAGGAAACGAACAGGAAGAAAGTTCTTCAGAGCAAAGGAGGATTCCTTGTAGCCAGCCAGCTGCACTTGTCAACTCTGCCATCTGGGCCTCAAAGAACAAGCAAAGGGACTGAACTCAGATGTGCCTTGAAACTTTTTATCCATTACAACAAACGCCTTTAACCCCTTCACGCTCCGTGTTCCAACAAGAACTCGGGTTTTTTTTCCACCTCCCCGCCCCCAATTTTTTAGTTTTTCAAGCTTTTGATTTGCAATTTAAATGCAGCAACCTAAGTAACTGCAACTCCTTCATATCCAGGAGGGCAAACCCGTCCACAGCGGGTCTGGAGGGGAACTCAAATCCCCACAGCGTAAAGAAATAAATCA
>VWZN01012380.1:103781-118678 GCA_013396955.1 Regulus satrapa | reverse complement strand
GCCGGCTCCTGCTCCGCCCCTTCCTCCCGCTCCTCCTCCTCCTCCTCCTCTCCTCCCTCCCCGTCCCGGAGAGCCGCCTCACGGTGAGTCCCCCGCGGCGGAGCGGCCGCGCTGTGCCGCACCTGCCCGGCCGCGGAGCGAGCGAACGAACGAGCGAGGGAAGGGAAGGGAAGGTCACGGGCGGGCCCTGCCCCGGGACGGCCGTGCCGGGGCCCGGCATGGGGGGGAGGAGAAAGGGCCGGGATTTCCCGGCAGTGCCCGCCCCGCCCTCGGGAGCGGAACAGAAAGCAGAACCGCCGCCGCTTTTGCTTTCCCTTCGAGCCCGGAGCGGAATCCTCACCTCAGGGGGGGAAAAGGAAATCCCACAGCGCTCGGTGGGATCACCCATGGAAATTCTCCCTCGGAGAGCGAACGCCGGTTGAAAGGCGAGGTTTGAGCGGATTTGTGTCGCCGGTTGTGCCCGCAGGGCTGGCGGGGAGGAGCATGGTGCACGCCGAGGCTTTCTCGCGGCCGCTGAGCCGTAACGAGGTGGTGGGGTTGATCTTTCGCCTCACCATCTTCGGAGCCGTCACTTATTTCACCATCAAGTGGATGGTGGATGCCATCGATCCCACCAGGAAGCAGAAGGTGGAGGCGCAGAAGCAGGTATGGAATCTTATTCCTCTGATCCAAAAATAATGATTAAAATATAAAGTGGTAAAAGCGTCGCTCTGGAGGTTCTGATTTCCAGAGAGTCTCCGGTGACTTCTCCGCTTCTGGCAGCTTTTTTGGAGCAGCAGGGGTGTGAAATCAGCTCTTTTAATCGTTTTAAATTAAATTAATCAGCTGGGATCGCCCTCGTCAGGCTCTTTTGGAAGCCTGGAGCAGGGAGGGCTCTGAGTTTGTGGCAGAGAGCTCCAGCAGAGCCTTGGGCAGGGAGGGGAAAGGAAAACACAAATTCAAAGCCTCCTCCCTTATCTTGGACTGCAACAAAAAACCTTCAGGGGCCCTTCAGAACCGAAAGTAAAAGTTCCAAACCCTTTCCATTCCTTTGGAAATGTGACAGCTTTTCTTTGGCTGTTGCTGACCAGAACTTCACGGGTTCATTGCAGCCTAAATCAGGGTGGGGTGGTTTTTCCTTTCTGTAATGAGCTTTTTTTTTAATTGGAAAATTAAAAAAATTTGCCAGCGGGGGCTGCACTCTCCCAAAACCTCGTTGGACTTTTGGAGCAGGGGGAGTTGGTGCAGGTGCTTTGACACCAACGAGTTTTCCTTGTAAATTAAAAGGGGGTGGGGGGAAACAAAAATAAAACCCAACTGAGCACAGAATAATTCACCAACCTCTCCTTAGAACTTTGTGCTTCCACAAAGATTTCACCTCGTAGGGGAGAAGCTTTTCAAACCACGGACGGCAGCTGGCGTGTAATTAATGAACTAATTGATGGATTTAATTTAAAAAGCTGATTTTTTTTGTTGGAGTGGATCCTTCCTGACGTTCCCCTTTGCTTTGGCCCGCCCAGGCTGAGAAGCTGATGAAGCAGATCGGGGTGAAGAACGTCAAACTCACCGAGTACGAGATGAGCATCGCCGCCCACCTGGTGGACCCGCTCAGCATGCACGTGAGCAATCCCTCCCCTCCCCAAAAAAATCCCTCTGGGGTTATCCTGAAACGGCCTCAGGGAGAGCAGAGGGGTTTAACCCCTTCTCTCTGTCCTTCCCAACCCTGTGTTTATCCCCTGGCAGGTGACCTGGAGTGACATCGCAGGCTTGGACGACGTCATCACGGATTTGAAAGACACCGTCATTTTACCCATCAAGAAGAAATATTTGTTTGAGAATTCCAGGCTCTTGCAGCCCCCAAAAGGTAGGAAAGGAGCTGGGATGGATGGATATATTGGTATTTAAAACAGAAAAAGTGCAGTTTCCTTACTATCAGGAAAAACCCCTGAGATTTTTCCCTCTCCCCCTGCTTTGAGTGAAGAAGTTTCACCCTAATGAAGCAGCAGCTGGATTTTGGTGATGATTGGTCCATTTTTGTGCACGGAATCATGAAGTGATCCGGCTGGGGAAGGACCTTAAAGCCCAAATTCCTTTTCCAAACAGAAGTTGCTAAAATCCCTACAGCCATATTTGCTGTATGTTACTGCAAAAAAAAAACAAACAAAGAGGGAGGAAAAAAAGCAGAATTTAAGCATAAAATGTTGGACAAAACACCCGAGTTTAGTGCTTTGTTCCCTGGAATATTGATTTCTGGATCTGTCAGTGGCTCAAGGGGTGGAAAATCCCTTGAGCTCTGGTAGCTGCTTTCGTTTCTCCAGTTGCTGTCAAAGTCACAAACTGAAGCTGTCTGGAAAAAGGACATGAATGCCATGATGTAATAAGCTGAAGGAAAAAATCATTTTTTTTTATAAAAAATATCTTTTTAAAGCCAGCTGGGGCTGTTTTACCAGTGGGTGGAAGTCGCTGCTGCAGAGTAATGATGTTTGTGGGCATCACTCACAGAAACAGGAACAAAAAAAAACCCCTCAATAATTCCCTGTGTTCCGAGATCTTTTTGACTGAATCTTGAAGTGATTTTCTTGATAACCCTGTTAGAAAAACACTCCTGAATTAAAATAAAATCCGTTCCTGCGCCGCGACGAGCCTCAAAAGGACCCGAGGTGTGGGGTTTGGCCGTGGGCAGTTTGTTTGAAATGTCTCTTTCCTCTCTCCTCTGCGCTGAGCTGTGTTAGCAGGACTGAAAAGAGCTGTAAAAAAGCTCTGGCAGGACATAGCTAAGGGTTAATTTCATGGAACTTTCACAACCCCTTGGGAATAAAAAGGAATCGTGGAGCAGTTTGGGCCGGGAGGGAGTTTAAAGATCCCGTTCTGCGTGCTCTCAGCCCCACATTCCTGCCTTGGGCTGTCCTGAGCTGTGCTTGAACCATCCTGGCAGGGCACTAACGCTGGGGAATTTTCCAGGAGTCCTCCTCTACGGCCCCCCTGGATGTGGGAAAACCCTGATTGCCAAAGCCACGGCCAAGGAAGCCGGGTGTAGGTTCATCAACCTGCAGCCCTCCACGCTGACGGATAAATGGTATGGGGAATCCCAAAAACTGGCTGCTGCTGTCTTCTCCCTGGCCATCAAGCTCCAGCCCTCTATCATTTTCATCGATGAAATAGGTAAAAAAAAATCTCTTTTGTTTTATCGGGAGCTGCAGCGGAGTGGCGTCGAAGTGATGTATGGGGCATCTTTTCAGTGAGAGAAAGAGAATTGGTGGGAAAAACATCAAGGGAAAAACAATGTGGGGTTGTTTTTTTGGTTTGTTTGTTGTTTTTTTTTCTTTCCTGGTGGCAGTGGAGGAATTCACTGGAGTAAAACAAGTTTCTACTTATTTTTCACCCCTGAGGAAACCCGGCAACAAATACACTGCAGTGCTTCTGCTGTCAGGGCACATCCTGGGACATGGAATAAGGGTTTGGGAGAGCTCTAGGAGGGAGGGGAGGCTGCTTTCCATGAATCCTGCCCGGTGGAAGATCGGAGCAGGATCTCCTGCCGGGTACCCCTCTCTAAAGGGGGGCTTAGGAACGGGGCTGTGCTGCCTCCCCCCTCAGCAGCTCTCGCCGTTTGCTGACGGCGGTGGCTGAAAACCCCTCTGAGGTGAGGTAGGAGAGCAGCCCTGGCGCGCATTCCCGGGAGGAGCTGGGCTGGCAGTGAGCCCTCCTCTCCTCCTCCTCCAGATTCCTTCCTGCGGAACCGCTCCAGCACCGACCACGAGGCCACGGCCATGATGAAAGCGCAGTTCATGAGCCTCTGGGACGGGCTGGACACCGACTACAACTGCCAGGTGAGTGCTGGGGCAGAGGGAAAAAACAAAAAACCCCCCGAGCAGGGATTGCCAAAGGCCTCCTGAGCCGGATTCCCAGCCTTACGGGAGCCAGGGGATTGTTCCTCCCCAGGAGGATGGCTCCGTGCTGGTTTTGGTTTTCAGCTGGCTCCCTCCGGTCCCAAGCCCTTCTGGGGTTCTAAATAAAGCAGACCTGGGGTGGTCTTAAAGCCCTTTAAACAGGATGTTTCTCCTCTTAAATTGAACATTTTCAATGTGTGTTTTGCCCAGAAACGGCTTTTCCTCCTTTCCCAAGCTTGTGCTAAAGATGTTTTTTCCAGCTGGTTCTTCCCCAAATGAGTAAAAGGCAGCCATAGATGAGTACTGGGGTGGGTTAAAGCTCAAGAGGGCAGTGAAGGTGTGAGCTGGACCTTCCTGGAGGGGAGCCACGCTCAGCTCCTGCTGGGGATGCATCTGGAGCGTGGCAGGAGCTCGGGGCGGGCGCGGGATGTGCCCTTCTGGCTGGAAAAGGTGCCCAGGGAAGCGTGGCTCATCCCCGAGCCGGGATCCCCGGTGCCTCTAGGTGGCAGGGTGACTCTGCCGGGCCACCAGCCCCGCTGGGCCGGGCAGGGAACCCCCTGGAGCCGGGATTAATTAATCACCCGGGCCGTTTGTCACTTTGTCACTCTCCCGGCTGGCTGTTTACCGTGTACACAGCTTAGAGTAAGAAATGGGGAAACGAGGCTGCTGTGAATGGGGTGTCAATTTGTTCTGGAATTTAAGAGCTGGAGTGCTCCGGGGAGGTAAACACTCTCCTGGAGTCGGGCTTGGCTCCAACAGCTTTAACCCGGTGCCGACCTCTGGGTCACGGAAGGGATTTTTGGATGTTTAGGAAAAATAAAGGCCCCGTTTGGGTGCACCTGGAAGCTGCCAGGTGAAACCCACTGCCACGGAGAGGGATCTCCTGGAATGCATCCCTGCCCCTGGAGGGCTTGCAACGAGATGGCCTTTAGAGGTCTTTTCTTTCAGCCCAGCACAAAACCCACCCACATTTTCAAATGCCTTCCTCTTGAATTCCGTGGGGAAATAACAACGACATCACAAGCAGAAGTCGGGTCAGAATTCTCAAGTTGGAGCTGTGTAGGAATCTCCCCCCAGGTGGTGTTTGTGGCTTGCTGAGGTCACTGCCAGGAAACCTGGCTGTAATTCCTTTAAATGCCCGTGCTGTTGATGCAGGGGAGGGGGGAAATATCCCGTGGCTGGCGTTGCCCTTCCCGTGGCTGCTTCCCAGCCCTGCCCGCTGCTCTCCCACGCAGGTGATCGTGATGGGAGCCACCAACCGGCCCCAGGACCTGGACTCTGCCATCATGAGGAGGATGCCCACCCGCTTCCACATCAACCAGCCCGTAAGTCCCGCCCGCCCCGCCCCTCCAGCCAGCAACTCCGCAGCTCCGGGGGCTTTCTTCCAGCTGCTCTCTGCTGAGCTGGAGGAAAGCAGCCCTTCCATCAGTTTTGGATGTCCAGAACTCAGCTTTTGAAGGTGAAGTTTGGATCTCTTCCCCCGAGCTCCCCACCCCTGCTGTTCTCTGGAGCTGTTTGGGTGCGCTGCACGCTGGGAAGGGTTGGTTTGTTTGGTCTTTAAGGAGCCAAACCATTCCACGGTTCTGTGATTTATGTCCCAGTGGTTCTTTATCCATCAGGCAGCTGTCACGAGGTTGGCCTTGCTCCAGAGGTTGCCCTTGCCATCCTTTGCCAGGTGTTCCCGTGGCCTTTGAAGGCCTGGCCACGTCACCGGCCGTTTTGGCGTCGGTGTCGTCAGGAGTTCAGCCGTGGCTGTGGGAATTCCCTTCTGGCTGCAGAAATCATTATCCATCCATGTACTGTGGATTTGGGAACAGGGAAGGAGCCAAAGCCTTGCAGATTTTATAACGGAGTTTGAGATGAAAAGGCTCCAAATTACTCATCAGAAATTACCTGCAAAGCGGAGGGAAATGGCAGGAGTGGGGTTTTGGGACAGAGCAGCTGCCAGATTATCTGTGGGGGAATTTCCCCCCTTTTTAAGGATGTGAGTGAGGCTTGGCAGGCACAAAGGTCAGTCTTGGTTGCCTGAGCTTGACATTCCTGGGAAGGATCTGCTCAGGACTCAGCTGGTTGTGCAGCAGGCCCCTCCCTGACAGCGAGTGCTTTGTCTGCTGTGGGATTTCCCAAGCAGCACCCCTGGAACTGAGCTCCCCACCGGAGAGGTTTCCTCAGCGTGTCACACGGCCTGGGGGGGGGGAAATGAGGGGACCGAAAGCTCTGGGATGTCACAAATGTTTCTTTTTGTCCTCTGGTAACTTCAGTCTCTTCTCTCTCAGGCTCTGAAGCAAAGAGAGGCGATCCTGAAGCTGATCCTGAAGAATGAAAACGTGAGTAGCCTCCTGTCAGTGACTCGTGGCTGCTTTAGGGCCCCCAGTGCGGCCCTGGCCTCGCACAGCGCGTGGGTTTAATCGCTGAGCTGATCTGCCGGGGCGTTTCTGCTGAGAACTGGGGAATGAATCCTCGGGGGGGTTTAGGTGTGGCCTCACATGAGAGCCCTGCAGCGAGCAGAGGGTGGTGAATCACCCCCTGGGAGCTGAACGACTCCATTTGCGTGTTCTGTTAGGAGAGAAGAGATTCCTCTCTCCAAAGGAGGTGAAGGTGGATCACGCTGGGATCGGGGAAGGGAATTTCCAGCCCTCGTGAAGCAGGGAGGAGATGCTGACTCTTGAACTCTTTCTAAGCTCAAGGAGGAATGGCTTTTTTTTGACAGCGCCGCTTTTGATCCAAACTTCCCTCAGAGGGGAGGGGAAGGATAAGGTGTGAGCACACCTGGAAGTGTCTGTGGCAGGATAGGGGATCCCTGTCATCGAAGCTTCCTCCCAAATTGGCTCAGCAGCACTAATTGCCTTCAGGGTAATGTTGCACAGTGTCCCTAGGCTGAGCTCCGGCCTCGGGAATATCTTCAATACATTTTTTGAAGAGGCCTAAAAATGGCAGCTCACCGGCATCTGGCAGGCAGGCACACAGATAAAGTTTTTCAGGGGGATAAAACCAACCAGCCCGTGTGTGGATTATCCCACAGGAGGAGGAACTGGAGCCCTCAATCTTCACATGCCCTCCCTTTTCCTTGCCTGACTTAAAACCGTGGAATAGTTCCCCTCTTGAAAGAAGCCATGCCAGAATTTCAGCCTTTAATTAGGCTTTAACTTTTTGAAAAGGAAATCCTGCTGCACAGGGTGGGAAAGGAATCAGCAATTCCCTGAAAGGATGGGATAAACCCGAGCTCTTGGCTGCCCCAGTGCACTGGGTTAGACACGTTGTGGTGCCTCTGAATNGAGAGGAAGGGAGGAATTCAGCTCCCCCCAAAAAAAAAAAGTCAAGCCAAGACCATCTCGGAGCTCCTGGAGTCCGCCAGCTCCTTGGTGGGTTCCGGAGCGTTGCGTGGCCTGAGCTGGAGTTCCCCACAGGTGGACAGCCACGTGGATCTGCTGCAGGTGGCCAAGGAGACCGACGGCTTCTCGGGCAGCGACCTGAAGGAGATGTGCCGGGACGCGGCGCTGCTCTGCGTGCGCGAGTTCGTCAACAGCGCCGGCGAGGAGGACGCGTACGTGAGGGGGCCCTGCTGCTCCTGCCCTTCCCCCGGGCTCGCACACAGCACCAGCGTCCTGTTCCCAGGGTCAGAGCCGCTGGAAAGAGCCGCAGGATCGCCCCCCGGTTCAGTTACAGTCGTTGCTTTTGGCTCTGAAAATGAGCTCGGCACCCGTGGTTGTCGCGAGGCGGCCGATGAGGAGGGAATTCCCGCATGGAAAGGGCGCTCAGGCCTCGGCAGGGGCTGCCCGGGGAGCTCTGCAGTGCCCAGCCCTGGAGGGGTCCCAGGCAGGGCTGGGCTGGGCACACGGGGGGCATCGGGCACGGCCTGGGAGGGATTTTCCCGCCTGGGGGATTGCGGTGGGATGCTGGCTCCGTGCCAGGGATGCTGCTGGCACCACGAGCCCCGGAGCCTCAGCTGCCTGCGGCTGTCTGTCTCTCCCCAGGCACGACGAAGATGAGATCCGGCCCGTGCAGCAGCAGGACCTCCACAGGGCCATCGAGAAGATGAGGAAATCCAAGGATGTGTCCATGCAGAACCTGGCCATGGAGATCGTGTTTGATTAAGACAGAAGAGTGTGTTTGCAGTTCCTGATGTGATTTAGTTTGACTTCTATAATCAGTTAGCA
Organism: Regulus satrapa; assembly: GCA_013396955.1. NCBI lineage: Eukaryota > Metazoa > Chordata > Aves > Passeriformes > Regulidae > Regulus > Regulus satrapa. The sequence goes on along the minus strand of VWZN01012380.1, from coordinate 110,655 downwards.
AAAACCGGTGTCGGGGGGTGGGAACAGGGGTGGCAAAGGGAGTTCTGTTCCTGGAATCGTTTTTATACAACAACAACCTCTTAAGTTATTGCAATTCCAACTGGAAGTGGAAGCACAGATCATGAGTGGAACAATTCAGCCTAGACCAGGAGCGAGTGCCTGCGTGCTGTCCCCAGGGATCCCTGGGAGCCTTCCTTCCAGCAGGAGCGGGGCGGGCCGGGGGCAGCACCTGGCACGGGCTGCGTGCGTACAGACGGGTGTGAGAGCGCAGGACCTTGACATAGCCACACTTTTTTTTTATATATATATATTATCTGTAGATAACTCGAGTATGGAAAATCTTTTCTACTTCCTGAAGCAAACCAAATCAGAAGCTGCTGCGTAGGGGAAAGATTCCTCGATACTCAGTTCACTTCTACCTTTTAGCAGCAAATGCCAGGATAGAAACTGCTCCTAGAACAAAGCAACATTTGAAACGCTACTGATTTTTTTTTCTTCCACGTGACCACTTGAAATCTGGTGCCATTTAGTCGAGATAGTAAACTACTCTGTAAGAATGTTTGAATACTTTTAAATTTTATTTTTTTTTTTTTAAATGAATTCCGCTTTTGAAGGCTTTTTAAAATGAAGGCTGATTTTATTTTTGGTTTTCCCTTGCTGTGAGCAGTTAGAGTAGAATCCCACTTGCTCTTTCCTGAAGCCCCACGTGCTCTGAGCTCTCTGAGCTCCTGTGCACCATCCCAGGAGTTGCTTCTGCCTCGGTCTCTGCAGGCCCCGCTGTGGCACCGTTGTTCCCCGAAGTGTCACGGGGCACCGAGTGGAACACTGTGTGATGTTTGACCCTCCCGTGCTCGGATCTGTGAATTCCAAGAGGAGGAAATGGGGTTTGGGCTCATTGATGTGGTTTAGCGGCGTGCTGTCCTTGCTGGTGCCAGTTCTGGTGAGTTCTTGTAACGTTCTGTTGCCATAAAGGCCAAGGGTTACAAACGTGAGTGGCAAAAACGTTGGTTGGTTTTTTTTTGGTGTTTGTTTTGTTTTGGTGAAGTTATTGTCAAGAGCTTGAGGGTTTTTTTTTCCTGAAATGCTGTGGATTGTGCACGAACTGACCCCAAATCTGTGAAGGGAATGAATTGTTGGAAGCCCAGGGGTGGGATGTTGTGTCACAGCTCTGCTGCCTGTGAGGGGAGGCACAGAATGATGGAAAACCAAATGCACTGCAAAGGAAAATAAAGTGGAATTAAGGAGGGCTGGAGCCCTGCCGTGACACGGTGTCAGGGGCTGGTGAGTGTCCCTCAAGCTCAGCCTGCTCCCTGCTGTCCTGCTCTCTGGAATCCCTGATGTGGCAGGGCTGAGTTTGTCCCAATTTAATCTTAAAACCAAACGGGAAGGGGAGGAGACAAAGAATAATTGCTTGGACTTCTTCCCTGCGCCACCGAGCACGGGGGTCTAACCCAAAGGGGCGGGAATTTAGGCACAGCAGAATTGCGGTTTTTTTGAAATGGGAAAAGTCTGGGGAAAAGTGCTGGGGCTGAGTTCCCAGTGCTGGCTCTGGGTGAGCCTGGGGGATCCAGGAATTGTTCCCTGGCCCAGGGTGCCCAGAGCAGCTGGGGCTGCCCCGGGATCCCTGGCAGTGCCCAAGGCCAGGCTGGAGCCTGGGGCTGGAGCAGCCTGGGACACTGGGAGGGCTCCCTGCCATGGCAGGATGGGATTTAAGGTCCTTTCCACCCCAAACCATTCCAGGATTCCACACCATTCCTAACCCTGCCGCGAGCGCTGCTTCCCGCAATGCGGGAGGGTCTCCGTGTGCCCCGGGGGTTGTCACACCCCAGAAATGCCATCCTGGGAAGCTCCTCCGGCTGCTCCTGCCTCCTTTGGAGCCGCCTCCTGCTCGGTCGAAGCCGGGCGAGGGATTTTTTAACCGAGCGTTGGTGGCGCAGCGAGGGAGGGCGCGGAGCAGGAGCAGCCCCGGGTCCCCGCCCGGGCTCTCATCTCCGGCCGGTGGCTCCGGGAGCTCGGCCCTGGAATTCCCTGAGCTCCCCTCCCTGCTGCCCACAGCTCCGCAGGAAGGAGTTACTACCCCTGGCTGCTCCTGGAGCGCAATTCCCACTTCTCCAGGAACTCTGCCGTACTTCTCTCCTCTTGCTTGCTGCTGCCTTGGGAGTCCTTGTCAAAGCCAGAACCCTCTGGCAGCTTCCACGAAAGGCTGAGGAAGCAGCGTGGTTTGGAATGTGGCTGCTTGAATCCCGCGGCTCCGGGATCCTGAAGGATCCTGAAGGATCGTTCCTCCCTCTCTGCCGCGGCTCCGGGGAGAGCTCAGCAAAGCTCCGCCCAAAACATCACCAAGCCAGAGCTCCTTAACGCATATAAATATTTATTTGTACTGAAAGTGAGTGTTTCGGAGAGCATCGAGTTCAGAAGATATGAAATCATGAGATGCATCAGTTGAGGCACAAATTCCAGTCTCGTGTCTTTAATAAATAGACGATAAACCCCTCCCGGTCCGTGTGTTTGAACCAGAGGTAATGGGACACCGTGCTGGTTTAAAACCGTAATGCAACATCTGTGTCTGGCTGTGACCACCTGGATTTACTGGGGAGCGGGGGGGAGGCAGGTTTCAACACCGGATTGTTTCACGATGAGCTGTTTTCACTCCCTAAAACAAATCCTAAATGGGAATATTGCTTTTGGCTTCCTGCCCGAGGGCCTGGCTGCGTGAGGCCGGTGAATTGTCAGCTCCCACCGAGGCTGCGGCATTCACCTTGGGGGTAAAACACAGCTTTGCTCCAAATACTTAGGGAAAAAAATGACTCTAAGCCCTTTTGCAAGGATATTTTCCAGTCACACACGAAGGCTTGGACGCTGTGCCCTGGCCAGGGCAGAGCAGGTCGTGGCTCCCACAGTACCCTGGGATGGTTCTGCCGAGCGTGGACCCATCTGGAATTAAAACTGGAGCACGAGAGGAGAGGAAGGCTGAATCCCCTTCACTGGGAACACATCCCCACGGCTCCTGGGGACAGCTGCTAAAGAGGGCCAGCTCATCCCAGCAGGCGCTTGGCTGTTCTCTCCCAGCTGGGAAGGCGAGGCACAGGGACCAGCCCCGGCCCCGAGGCACGGGAGAATGGCCCTGGGCTCCCGGGAGTGCCCAGGGAAGCTCGGGTGTGTCACCGCTCTGTCCCCTCGGGAGCTGCGAGTCAGCGGAAAAGCCTCAGGCACGGCACAGGCAAAGTCCGTGTCAGGATGAGGGTGGGGAAGGAGGTAAAGCCCGGGATCCCTCTCCACAGCCAGGGCTGGGGGCCCAAGGGCTTTCCTGCCATCCTCTGGCTGTCCCAGCGGCCCCATGCCCCGGACACGGGATAGATCAGGTCACCAGTACCCATCCATCCAGGTGTGGATGAGGGCAGGAGCTTCAGCTGCTTCTCCGGACCCGCCTCGCCCTGTCTTTGCTGTTTTGTCTTGGATTTGCCTTTGGGATGGGAGGAGTGTGGGCAGAGGGAGGGGGGATCCCATCCTGCTGTGTGGGAGGACACCTGGGAGCACAGTGAAGCGTCCCTGACTTTTCCTCGCTGTCCAGAGCTTTCTCAGGGATCTCAGGGCTTCGTGGTGCCTCCCAGGACAGGCTCCCCTGCCGGGGTGCAGGGATCACCATGGCACAGCTGGACTTGGAGCAACGGGAACGCTCAGCCCAGGATTTGTTTGATCAAAGAGGTCAAGCAGGAGGAAGGAAGCAGTGAGGAACCGGCTCAGCCACGAGGAACTGGCAGTGGTCAGAGCTGATCTTAAAAAGTCCGTTTTAAAAAAGAGCATTGAAAAGATTCTGCTGATAATTCTAAGGCACAACGTGGAAAGGCACTTCTTCATTTCTGCTCCAGGCAGGATTGATCCTGGTCCGAGGCCCCCCCCCTCTGCACTGGGAGCTGCTGTGTGGCCCTGGCAGCACCACAGCCATGCCGGAGCCACCAAGGACCTGCTCCCCACCCCTTCCAGCTCCACGGGGACACTCCCAGCAGCTTCAGGGGGGAAAAGGATCAGGCTCAAAGTATTTCTGATTGGTAAGAAACACTCTGACCCAGGGAGGAAAATCCCAGGGTCATGCCAAGTGATCTGTGTCATAGGGAATCGATCATTGCTCACTCTTAATACAGGCATTTCTCTGGAAGAGGAAGAGGAGGAGGAGGAGGAGTTAATTCTTTTTTTCTAGTGACTGGTAGTACGCGGTGAGGACTTCCCAGGCCTTGGGGGCCATGAAGCCGTCCGGGGGGTTGGCCCCTTCCCGAGCGAGCTTCCTCATGCGTGTTCCTGAGATGAAGTCGAAATCGTCGTGCCTGTGCGGGAACAGAGACGGGCGACATCAGCACAGCTGGCCCGAGTCAGCCCCGGGGCTCCTCGTCCGGAACGCTCTTCCCAGCTGCGGGAAGCCGCCTCGCTGCTGCCTCTCAGCCCCCAGCCTGCGCTGCCCTTTCCTCCCTGCTGGCGTCTTTCGTTTCGTGTGACATCTGGCAAAGGCTCTTGGAGGGAAACGCTGGTGGCTTTCCCGGGTGCTGCCCCCGTTCCTCTCACACGGCTTTTCCCGATCCCCGCCAGCCCCACCGACCCCGGCGCCGCTGCCTTTACCTTTTGGGCTCGTAGAAATCCATGGCTCTTTTGAGCTTGTTGTAGGCAGCCACTCGGAAGGGGATGATCTCCACGGAGGTGAGCCCGGGGGCCATGCTCAGCACCTTCCCGCCGTGCGTGGGCTCGTACAGGTCCTGCTTGGTGTCGGGGTGCGGCATTCCCGCCGGATCGCGCCCCACGATGTAGAAGTTGGCCCCCGCAACCATCCGGGCTCGGCAGTGCCACTGCACCTGCAGGGAAGGGCACGGGCAACTGAGGGCTGGGGAAGGGGAGGCCTGGGGAATCCGCAGGCAGGGCGGGGGAATTGGGCCGGGTCCCGCCTGCTGGAGGTCGCCGTTGGAATTTTCAGGGCGCCCGGCCAAAGCGGCGCCCCGAAGCACGGGGGTGGGCAGGTTGGGCACCAGCCCCCTTCATCCCAAGGGCGAACAAAGGGACGTCCCTGCTCGCCAGGAAAAGGTGAAGCCTGCTTCTATCCCCTCTCCCCAGCCCTCCGCAGCCCGGGAGAGGATGGGAGACGGAGCCGAGCTCCGCGGGGAGCCGAGAGCCAGGACACGGCCCCGGCCCCTTCCCGAGGTTTTCCAGAGCTGCACAGGCAGGCTGGGAGCACAGCCCTCGGGGACAGGCTCGCCTGCCTCGCCCTGCCCGGCAGCCGAGGGCCGCCTTACCTCCGTGGGGCCGGCGTAGAGCATGGGAGAGGGGAAGATGGCCACGATGGTGGACTTGGGGTCCAGGACTTGCTCCTCCAGCACGGCCGCGTGCTGCTTCATGCGCCACTCCAGAGGGACGTCGTCGTCCTTGGTCCAGCCCCCCAGGGGGTGCAGCAGGAGCACGGGGTTCTTGTAGCCCCTCTCCAGGAGCTGGCGCCGCGTGTCCTGCATGAGCAGGGCGTGCCCGTTGTGCACGGGGTTGCGCAGCTGGAAGGCGAAGACGGCATCTGGAAGGGAAGGATCAGGGAAGAGGGAGGGTCACAGGCCTCGTCCCCACACTCTGAGCTTCCACTGGGAGCGGGCCTGGGAGACCCGAGCGTGTGTCCTGCCCCAGCCACGAGAGAGCCGTGTGGGTGTCCCCTCCCTGACACGCGCAGGGCGTTTCCACGGCGCTCTCTTCCCTTGGGGCTGACTTCAGCTCCCTGTCAGCTCTCCCACGATGCTTGTGCGCAGCAGGGGACACCTTTGCTGGCGTCCCAAGGGATCTGCCACCTCCCCGAGCTCAGTGGCACCTTCAGGAGAGCCAGGGCTCTTTCCCCAAAGCGAGGGTGGGTGTCTGAGCCTTGCCAGCCTGCTGGGACCAGGCTGGACACTGGGGCTTGGAGCACTCTGGGAATGTGGGTGGGTCCTTGCCCACCCTTTAAGGTCCTTCCAACCCAAACCGTTCTGGGGATTCTATGGGACAGAGAGTTGGGAGAAGACACCTGAGCTGTGCCCCAGGTGTGGGTGCCAAGAATGGCGATGCAGAGAGGACCTGACCTGCCAGGAGGGGGATGTGAGCAGGATGCTGAACACTTCCCAACCCTCGGAGCAGCCCGCTGAGGGCACAGCCCATCACGAGCACTGCCCTAACCAAGTGCCACATTTCGGGCCGTGCCCCGAGTCCCCTTTACAGCCCCGTTTTGGGAGCATCCAGAAGCCCCCCACTGGAAGTGCTGTGAGCTCAAGAGCAAGACACGGCCCACACCGAGGTGGAGTGGGACAGGAAGAGCCCTGTCTCTGGTGCAGCCCAGGGCACTCACCTGCGTTCATCTCCCTAAACTTCTGCTTGAGAGCCAGCGGGGTCAGGCGGTACTGGTCCAGCCCATCGTTCCATCTGATCTTCTCCAGCACCTGCAGGTCTCCACCAACCAGCCAGTCTCCACTCTCCATCACCATCTGGGAATTACACACAGCTTCAGTGCCAAGGGGACGGCGCACGGCTCCTTCTCCCTCTCCCGGAAAAGCGTGAGGCTCGACCCCATTGCAGGGTGCCCTTCCCTTCTCGCCAGGGGGGAAAACATCATTGCAGTGACCACGTGAGCCGAATGCCACGGGCAGCAGAACCTCCTGGAACGGCTGCTGGACTCCTCTCTGGGGAGTCTACAGGGAGGCACAAGACCTTCCCTCTTGGCTCTTTCTTCCTGGGAACACGCGGGAGGGGAAAGAACCACGGCAGCAGAGAGAACGAGAGACGCTGCGTGGAACCCACAGCTCTCCCTTTGTGAGGGACGGCGCTCCTTGCACTGCTACGGACTGGGATGGGAAGGGGAGGGAAGGGGAGGGGAGGGGAGGGG